>ONZH01018601.1:0-38151 GCA_900303285.1 Rhinella marina | reverse complement strand
AAAAAGAGCGCCAGGGAAGGTGGGAGGGGAAACGAATTCTAAGTGCGCCATCGCCGTTATACTCGAACGAAATCGAGTACGCCGAATAGCGTAGTGTTCGATCGAATACCAGCTCGATCGAACACTACTCGCTCATCTCTAAAAATTAAGTTGGGAATAATCTTATTGTCCAAGGTATTGAATTCCAGAGAGATGGTGCAGCCTAAGAAATGTCTTGACGGGAGTGAGAGATTCGAATTATGGAGGAGATTAATCTTAGATCTTTGGCAGGGCAAAGAGTGCAGGTAAGGTGGTAGACAGAAACTAGGGAGCATATGTAAGGGGGTGCAGCACTGTAAAGAGCTTTGTAAGTGAGGATTAGACGTTTCAATTGTATTCTGTGGTGTATGGGAAACCAGAGAAGTGACTGGCACAGGTTAAAGTTATTATTGTAGCAGGCGAACAGAAAGATGAGCCTGGCTGCTGCATTTAGGATAGATTGAAGGAGGGGGGGGGGTTAAGTGAGGGGAAGGCATTTTAGTAAAAAGTTACAGTCAACAATAATGAATCAGGGAAACAATAAGAGCTTCGTCCATTTCAACTTCAGGAAAAAGATAGATACTAGAGATGTACTTCAGATGTCAGAAATATCCCAAGACACTGGGTATGCTGCCTAGGAGTTATAATAGTACCACTTTCAGATGCAGGGAGGGATTTATCATCTCTCTTGCGCCAGAAAAGTAGCTTTAAGAAGTCTCAAGCAGTGTGTTTGTCATTTTTTAAATGCAACTTTTTGAAGAAAAAAATTGCAAGTGACTTTTTATGCTGCCTTTAGCACTTTTCTAAACAGGGAAGTGGCAAGGGAAAGAAAGGGTCATGGCCAGCAGTGGACACTAATTTATCTTCATTTGATCTGAGCTGTGACTTTGATTTCTATTTAGGCGCACGGACTGCCGGAGGATGCACCTAATTTTTAATGAGTTATTTGTCTAGTCATAAATGTTGTGTATTCTCTGGCGGTTCAGAGGATATCAAGACCAGTGCAGAAAGCACCTGTCTTGATAAATCTCCTCCTCAAAAAGGACATAATGTTCGAGACAGTGGACAGACAATAATTGGTGCTTTGTAGTAATGATGGGGTGATGTAGTATTGAAGGGGAAGAAGTATATAGTTGGGTGTCATTGGCAAAAAGGTTGTACTAAAAACCAAATCTGCTATGAAAGCCAAGGTCTTTCCAATAGGGGCTGTTTAGAGTAAAAAGAAGAGAGGACATAGGACTGAATCCTGAGGAACTTGAATAGCAAAAAAAGAGAAGAAGCAGTAGAGCCAGCAAATTTTACACTGAAAGAGACCCAGAGCTGCCAATGCAGACTGATCCAGAAGAATTAGTAGAGCGTAGTCGCCATTACTTTTAACTGTCAGAGGCAATTTAGTGGGGGTAATTTCTGTAGAGTCCGGAAACCAGATTGAAAGTGGTTGAGAAGAAAGTTAGCAGAGATAGGTGATAATGTCATAATGATATAACTTCGTAAAAGACACATAGGGGAGAAGTTATAATTTTTCCCATGCCTTTTTTCCGGCGTATCTCAAGAAGCTTGTACAAGGTGAGGGACTACAACAAAAACACCTATCATCCAGAATGTTACTAGGCCAGTAGAACCAGAGTGCTAAATTGTCGCCATCCAACCTGCTCCATAATTCTTACTGGTGCCAGAGAAGTTTTGCATTTGAAATCCACTGTTAACTAATGTATTTGAAGTTCTACATTGCACTACGTTGTAAAAAGACTTACTTGTTACTTTCAGTTCTGGCCTCATTTTTCAATGCTATATTTCCATTGTACCGAACTCCAGAGAGCAACGGCCTAAAAGAGTATACCGTGCCACAACATTTTATCAGGGCCACTACCATTCCCATCCCCTGCACCAACTCTTCAAGGGTTTGTGGCATATGTGTCAATATGACATCATTGTTTAATATAGGCAGCATAACTTCAAACAGCAAGGAAAGATACAATGCAATCCTTTTTTGAAAAGAAAAGGATATGAAGGAGCATCTACCCTTTGTGGAACTGCATTTTCCATGAACATCAACATCAACATCAAATGTTGATCGGTACTCGTCTGCATCTGTCTATAATGCCTCATTTACACAGTCATTGTTTGGCAGTGATTTCCATTAGTGATTTTGACCAAAAAACAGGTGTGGATCTAAACACAGAACTGGTGTAGATCTTTCCCTTATACCTTATGTCTGTGGAAGCTCCAATCCTGGTTTTGGCACTGATGGAAATCACTGACTAAACACTGACATGTGAATGACACTTCATACAGACCGATGTAAATACTGAGGAATTCGGAGGAATACGGAGGAATGCTGCTACTGTAGTCGTACCTTCCTCATTCTGTTCTATTGATTATCAACAGCACATATGTACCTGACCAGCAGCACATCTTTCTTTTTGATGAAAGCTGCAAATTAGCTGAAAAACGAGTGATTGTGCGTTAATCTGCTGATCAGTGGTATGAATATTCAGGCTAGAAATGAGCATTTCCATAAAAGTGCTGCTGATGGAGAGTCACATGACCAGGCAAATCCCCTCCATGTGATTTTTCTTCCATTTTCTTCCATTCATTCCACCTGCCATTTGCACTTGCACTGTGTGTTAGAAAGGAGGAGGCTGAGGGATGTCTGGTCATCAGTAGCCTTCATCAGCGGCCATCTCATGGACAGGACCTCTATATGGACAACACAGAAGGCATGGTATATGAAATATAGAAAACGCCATGTGATTTCTACAACCGCTATATTAGTAAGTGTCATATAGTCTTCTTACATATACGTTGGTCACAAGTAGCCAGAGAGTGCCCAACCCCTTTAAATATGCAAATTGACACCAATATAAATTATTAAAATGGTTCCCTATTTTGTGTCAGTCATTTTTATATAAAAATGCAGCACACTTCAGTGAGAACATTACTTCTAGAATAATCTAGTCTAAGGCCTCTTTCAAACGACAGTATTTTTTGCGGGCTCCGATCCGCATATTTTGCAGAAAAAATGTGGACACGTTCATTTCTATGGGTCCACAAAAAATACTGACAGCACAATGTGTGCTGTCCGCATCTGTATGTCCGTTCCGTAGCCCGCAAAAAAAAAAATAGAACATGTCCTATTCACATCCGTTTTGCGGACAAGGATAGGCATTCTTACAATGGATCCGCAAAAAAAACGGATGCCATACGTTTGTTTTTTTTTGCGGATCCGCAGTTTGCGGACCACAAAACACAATGTTTGTGTGAAACTAGCTTTATGCATCAGGCACTTGTGTATGGAAATCCTGCCTGTTCTACACCTGATTCATCTTTATAAAGGTTAATCTCTAAACATTTTTTGTTGAAAAGCAAATTCTCTCATCACAGGTGCTGGCTAGCTGCTGATTGGGTGGCTGCACTGCATTATGGATGATCTCTTGTTCCTGAGATTTTTACTTTAACTTTGTAATACATACTATCCAGGGAGTTATTCTGATTGCCTGATTGGAGTCGGGAATGAATTTTTTCCCCTAAAGTGGAGAAAATTGGCTTCTACCTCACAGGGTTTTTTTTGCCTTCCTCTGGATCAACTTGTAGGAAAACAGGCCGAACTGGATGGACAGATGTCTTTTTTCGGCCTTATAAACTATGTTACTATATCACTTCCATTTTAGGAAAAAATTGATTCCTTACCACAAAGCACTAGGAAATCCGAATTTGTTGAAAATCGAATTTTACCTAAACTTCGGATCAAATTCTGCTTCAGATGCTTTGATTCGGTCAACACTACTGATAATCTGTTGATTATGTCAGTTTCCAGAAGGAAAGGGCCAATTCCTTGTACAAAATAAAAAAAAAATAAAATAAAAAAAACAGTTCCAAAGTAGAGATTTGGGGGTAAGTTCAAATGGAGTTCCACCAACAACCAAGAAAAACATAAGATACAGGTCCGTCATAAAGGTATATAACATATTTTATTGATCGACGATAGTACACAATACAAATATATAAAAAATTGAGTATAAGTATTACTGAAAAGCACTCTAGTGGTGCAAACAACACTCAGTGTCTCATGGAGTAGCTATCTATAAGAGGCACCTATATGTGCTTGCAAAATACTAAATAATACAGAGTGAATATAAATATTATTGAATTCAGCCACAGGGTCATAAATGGTTAAAATAAATGGTGACAAATGATCTAATGTCACTCATATTGTTACATAATAGTAACCATATATAAACCAACACCCTGTAGCTTACTTCAAAAAACTCTAATGATAACCCCTGCTAGCATAATAAGTGCAATGCCATGTATAAACAAAAGGTCCTGCAAAACAATTAATGTTTAACCCCTTGAGGACAGAGCCCATTTTGGCCTTAATGTCTGGGCCAAATTTTTGAATTCTGACATGTGTCACTTTATGTGGTAATAACTTTGGAACGCTTTTACTTATCCAGGCCATTCTGAGATTGTTTTCTCGTGACACATTGTACTTCATGACAGTCATAAATTTGAGTCAATATATTTCACCCTTATTTATGAAAAAATCCCAAATTTACCAAAAATTCTGAAAAATTTCCAAATTTCCAAATTTCAATTTCTCTACTTTCAAAATACACCGTAATACCTCCAAAAATACTTCTTATTTTATATTCCCCATATGTCTACTTTATGTTGGCATCATTTTGTAAACGTCATTTTACTTTTTTAGGACGTTAGGAGGCTTAGAAGTTTAAAAGCCATTTTTCAAATTTTCACCAAATTTTCCAAAACCATTTTTTTTTTAGCACCAATGCAGATATAAAGTGATTTTGAGGGGCTTACATAATGAAACCCACCATAAATGACCCCATTTTAGAAACTACACCCCTCAAATTATAAAAAACTGTTGTTACAAACTTTGTTAACCCTTGAGGTGTTCCACAAGAATTAATGGAAAATGGAGGTGAAATTTCAAAATTTCACTTTTTTCGTAGATTATTCATGTTAATATTTTTTTTCTTGCAACATAGCAAGGGTTAACAGCAAACTAAACCTCAATTTACATTGCTCTGATTCTGCAGTTTACAGAAATACCCCATATGTGGTGGTAAACGTCTCTATGGGTTTGTGGCAGTGGTCAGAAGGAAAGGAGCGCCATACGGATTTTTGAGGCAAAATTTGCTAGAATAGTTTTTAGGCACCATTTTGTAATTGAGAGACCCTGACGCACCCCTACAGTGGAAACCCTCATAAAGTGACCCCATTTTTGAAACTACACCCTTCAAAGAATATATTAAGGGGGGTACTGACCACTTTGACCCCCTAAGCATTTTACGGAATTTGGAAACACTTGGCTGTGAAAATGAAAAAATTTTTTCTTCCAATAAAATGTTGCTTTAGCCCCAATTTTTTTTATTTGCATAAGGGGTAACAGAAGAAAAGCCACCCCATAATTTGTTACCCATTTTCTCCTGAATACGGCAACACCCCATGTGTTGTGGTAAACTGCTGTGGGGGTACATGGCAGGACTCAGAACAGAAGGAGCGCCATATGGATTTTACAACACAGATTTTGATGGAGTGGTTTGCGGGAGCCATTGATTTTTATTTTTTTGAGCTATTGTCTTATGTGGGGGCTCATTTTTTGCAGGATGAGGTGAGGTTTTCATTGGTACCATTTTGGGGTAAATACGCCTTTTTGATCGCCTGCTATTACACTTTTTGTGAGGGAAGAGGGAAAAAAATGGCTATTTTGGCATAGTTTTTTTAAAAAAATTTTTACAGCATTCGCCTGGGGGGCCATCTCATGTAATATTTTTATAGAGCAGGTTGTTACGGACGCAGCGATACCCAATATGTCCAACTTTTTTATTGTTGGAAAGTTTTACACATTAGATGGATTTTTGAACAGAATAAAATATTTTTTTGTGTTGCCATTTTCAGAGAGCCATATTTTTTTCAGTTTTCGGGCGATTGTCTCAGGTAGGGTACAGTTTTTGCGGGACAAGATGACGGTTGAATTGATACCATTTTGGGGTAATTACGCCTTTTTGATCGCCTGCTATTACACTTTTTGTGAGGGAAGAGGGGAAAAAATGGCTATTTTGGCATCGTTTTAAAAAAAAAAATTTACAGCATTCGCCTGGGGGGCCATCTCATGTAATATTGTTATAGAGCAGGTTGTTACGGACGCAGCGATACCCAATATGTCCAACTTTTTTATTGTTGGAAAGTTTTACACATTAGATGCATTTTTGAACAGAATAAAATATTTTTTTTGTGTTGCCATTTTCAGAGAGCCATATTTTTTTCAGTTTTCGGGCGATTGTCTCAGGTAGGGTACAGTTTTTGCGGGACAAGATGACGGTTGAATTGATACCATTTTGGGGTAATTACGCCTTTTTGATCGCCTGCTATTACACTTTTTGTGAGGGAAGAGGGGAAAAAATGGCTATTTTGGCATCGTTTTAAAAAAAAAAATTTTACAGCATTCGCCTGGGGGGCCATCTCATGTAATATTGTTATAGAGCAGGTTGTTACGGACGCAGCGATACCCAATATGTCCAACTTTTTTATTGTTGGAAAGTTTTACACATTAGATGCATTTTTGAACAGAATAAAATATTTTTTTGTGTTGCCATTTTCAGAGAGCCATATTTTTTTCAGTTTTCGGGCGATTGTCTCAGGTAGGGTACAGTTTTTGCGGGACAAGATGACGGTTGAATTGATACCATTTTGGGGTAATTACGCCTTTTTGATCGCCTGCTATTACACTTTTTGTGAGGGAAGAGGGGAAAAAATGGCTATTTTGGCATCGTTTTAAAAAAAAAAATTTACAGCATTCGCCTGGGGGGCCATCTCATGTAATATTGTTATAGAGCAGGTTGTTACGGACGCAGCGATACCCAATATGTCCAACTTTTTTATTGTTGGAAAGTTTTACACATTAGATGCATTTTTGAACAGAATAAAATATTTTTTTGTGTTGCCATTTTCAGAGAGCCATATTTTTTTCAGTTTTCAGGCGATTGTCTCAGGTAGGGTACAGTTTTTGCGGGACAAGATGACGGTTGAATTGATACCATTTTGGGGTAATTACGCCTTTTTGATCGCCTGCTATTACACTTTTTGTGAGGGAAGAGGGGAAAAAATGGCTATTTTGGCATCGTTTTAAAAAAAAAAATTTACAGCATTCGCCTGGGGGGCCATCTCATGTAATATTGTTATAGAGCAGGTTGTTACGGACGCAGCGATACCCAATATGTCCAACTTTTTTATTGTTGGAAAGTTTTACACATTAGATGCATTTTTGAACAGAATAAAATATTTTTTTTGTGTTGCCATTTTCAGAGAGCCATATTTTTTTCAGTTTTCGGGCGATTGTCTCAGGTAGGGTACAGTTTTTGCGGGACAAGATGACGGTTGAATTGATACCATTTTGGGGTAATTACGCCTTTTTGATCGCCTGCTATTACACTTTTTGTGAGGGAAGAGGGGAAAAAATGGCTATTTTGGCATAGTTTTTTTAAAAAATTTTTTACAGCATTCGCCTGGGGGGCCATCTCATGTAATATTTTTATAGAGCGGGTTGTTACGGATGTGGCGATACCTAACATGTTCATGTATTGTGTGTTTTTTTATTTTTAATCAATTTTTTTAACTTTTTTTTAACTTTTTTTTTTCCACTTTCTGGACTCAGATCCACTTGGTTCTTCAAGAACCAGTGGGTCTGGTATTTTACAATACACTGCAGTACACTGTATAGTGTACTGCAGTGTATTTTCTTATAGCCTGTTCAAGCTCCTGCCTTTAGCAGGAGCTTGAACAGGCTTTCATGGCAAGCCAGACCAAAGCGTCTGGTTGCCATGGTAACCATCGGGACGCTGCCACAGCAGAGCAGCGTCCCGATGGAAGGGAGAGGGAGCTTCCTCCCTCTCATCTGCCCACACCATCGGCGCTGCCAGCGCACCGCAGCGCCGATGGGAGAGGGAGGGAGCGCTCCCTCCCTGTTAACCCCTTCCATACAGCGGTCCCTACGGACCGCGGCATGGAAGGGGTTAAACTGCTGACATCGGTGCCAGCACCGATGTCAGCAGTTTCAAGCAGAGTATCAGCTGTATGCTGATACTCTGCTTGAATAACGCTGGGCCAGAAAAATTATTGCGGGCGGCACTTGCGGCAGCCGCCCGCACATTGGAAGTCTCCCCCCCGCCGCCCATCTGCCCACCCATCTGCCCACCCATCTGCCCACAGCCAATCAGGGGGGCGGGGGGGACACCCTGACACCCCCCTAACCCCTGACACTCGGCGGGGATTCGCTAGAATAGCGCTATCCCCGCCGAGTACACGGAGCCTGCTGTGAATGGCTGGTCTGAATAGACCAGCCATTCACAGCGATCGCCATTATGGGGGGTGCACGGCACCCCCCGAGGCCTTCACTACGGATGGCTGGCTGTGTCTAACAGCCGCCATCAAAGCATGTTAACCCCGCTGCACTGAGCAGCGGGGGTTAACATGCATGACGTACCGGTACGCCCTGTTGCGCGAAGTACCTCGCGCCCATGACGTACCGGTACGTCCATTGTCGCCAAGGGGTTAACCCCTTAAGGACAGAGCCCATTTTGGCCTTAATGTCTGGGCCAAATTTTTGAATTCTGACATGTGTCACTTTATGTGGTAATAACTTTGGAACGCTTTTACTTATCCAGGCCATTCTGAGATTGTTTTCTCGTCGCATATTGTGCTTCACGACAGTAGTAAATTTGTGGCAAAATATTTCATTTTTATTTATAAAAAAATACCAAATTTACCAAAAATTTGGAAAAATTAGCAAATTTCCAAATTTCAATTTCTCTACTTTCAAAATAAATAGTAATACCTCCAAAAATAGTTATTATTTTACATTCTCCATATGTCTACTTTATGTTGGCATCATTTTGTAAACGTCATTTTACTTTTTTAGGACGTTAGGAGGCTTAGAAGTTTAGAAGCCATTTTTCAAATTTTCACCAAATTTTCCAAAACCATTTTTTTAAGCACCAATTCAGATATAAAGTGATTTTGATTGGCTTACATAATGAAACCCCCCATAATTGAGCCCATTTTAGAAACTACACCCCTCACATTATAAAAAACTGCTGTTACAAACTTTGTTAACCCTTCAGGTGTTCCACAAGAATTAAAGGAAAATGGAGGTGAAATTTCTAAATTTCACTTTTTTCGTAGATTATTCATGTTAATAATTTTTTTCTTGCAACACAGCAAGGGTTAACAGCAAACTAAACCTCAATATACATTACTCTGATTCTGCAGTTTGCAGAAATACCCCATATGTGGGGTAAACGTCTCTATGGGTTTGTGGCAGTGGTCAGAAGGAAAGGAGCGCCATATGGATTTTGGAGGCAGATTTTGCTAGAATAGTTTTTAGGCACCATTTTATAATTGAGAGACCCTGACGTACCCCTACAGTGAAAACCCTCAAAGAGTGACCCCATTTTGGAAACTACACCCTTTAACGAATATATTAAGGGGGGTACTGGCCACTTTGACCCCCTAAGTGTTTTATGGAATTTGGAAACACTTGGCTGTGAAAATGAAAAATTTCATTTCTTCCAATAAAGTGTTGCTTTAGACCCAAATTTTTTTATCTTCATAAGGGGTAACAGGAAAAAAGCACCCCATAAGTTGTTACCCATTTTCTCCTGAATAGGGCAACATCCCATATGTTGTGGTAAACTGCTGTGGGGGCACATGGCAGGACTCAAAACAGAAGGAACGCCATATGTATTTTACAACACAGATTTTGATGGAATGGTTTGCGGGAGCCATTGATTTTTATTTTTTTGAGCTATTGTCTTATGTGGGGGCTCATTTTTTGCAGAATGAGGTGAGGTTTTCATTGGTACCATTTTGGGGTGCATTAGACTTTTTGATCGCTTGGTATTACTCTTTTTTGAGACAAGATGAAAAAAATAGCTGTTTTGGCATCGTTTTTTTTTAGCATTTTTTTTTACAGCATTCACCTGAGGGGGCAAGTCATGTGATATTTTTATAGAGCAGGTTGCTACGGACACGACGATACCCAATATGTCCAACTTTTTTATTGTTGGAAAGTTTACACATTAAATGCATTTTTTAACAGAATAAAATCTTTTTTTTTGTGTTGCCATTTTCAGAGAGCCATATTTTTTCAGTTTTCAGGCGATTGTCTCAGGTAGGGTACCATTTTTGCGGGACAAGATAGTGGTTTGATTGATACCATTTTGGGGTAAATACGCCTTTTGATCGCCTGCTATTACACTTTTTGTGAGGGAAGAGGGAAAAAATGGCTATTTTGGCATAGTTTTTAAAAAAAATTTTTTACAGCATTCGCCTGGGGGGCCATCTCATCTAATATTTTTATAGAGCAGGTTGTTACGGATGCGGCAATACCCAATATGTCCAACTTTTTTATTGTTGGAAAGTTTTACACATTAGATGCATTTTTGAACAGAATAAAATCTTTTTTTTGTGTTGCCATTTTCAGAGAGCCATATTTTTTTCAGTTTTCAGGCGATTGTCTCAGTTAGGGTACCGTTTTTGCGGGACAAGATGGCGGTTTGATTGATACCATTTTGGGGTAAATACGCCTTTTTGATCGCCTGCTATTACACTTTTTGTGAGGGAAGAGGGAAAAAAATGGCTATTTTGACATAGTTTGTCTTTACAGCATAGTTAGTTTTTACAGCATTCGCCTGGGGGGCCATCTCATGTGATATTTTTATAGAGCGGGTTGTTACAGACGTGGCGATACCTAACATGTTTATGTATTGTGTTTTCTTTATTTTTAATCAATTAAAATGGGAGAAAAAAAGGGATTTTTTTTTAACTTTTTTTTTAACTTTTTTTTTTAACACTTTTTTTTTTTTTTACACTTTTTTGACTCAGACCCACTTGGTTCTTGAAGATCCAGTGGATCTGATGTCTATATAATACACTGCAGTACACTGTATAGTGTACTGCAGTGTATTTTCTGATTGTAAGACTGATCAAGCTCCTGCCTTTAGCAGGAGCTTGAACAGACTTACCTCTACCATGGCAAGCCGGACGAAAGCGTCTGGTTGCCATGGTAACCATCGGGACGCTGCCACAGCAGAGCAGCGTCCCGATGGGAGGGAGCTCTCTCCCTCTCACTGGCTCCACCATCGGAGCGCTGCTGCAGCGCCCGATGGGAGAGGGAGGGAGCGCCCTCCCTGTTAACCCTTCCATGCCGTGGTCCTTATCGGGGGCACCCGGGGGAAAATTTTACTTACTTTTAGCTGGATCTGATCCCCCGCAGTTTCGGACTGCGGGGGATCAGATCCTTACAGCCAGCCCCCGTATCCTGTGATTGGCTAGTCTGAACAGACTAGCCAATCACAGCGATCGCCATTATGGGGGGAGCACGGCTCCCCCCGAGGCCTTCACTATGGGTGGCTGGCTGTCTTTAACAGCCCCCATTACAGCATGTAACCCCCCTGCACTGAGCAGGGCGGGTTTACATGCAGGACGTACCGGTACGCCCTGTAGCACGAACTACCTCGTGCCCAGGACGTACCGGTACGTCCAATGTCGCCAAGGGGTTAAGGGGCTGTCCAGACTGCCATATTGTTGCGGATCCGCAAAAATGCGGATCCGCAAAAACACGGATGCCGGCCAGTATGTTTTCAGCAATTTGCGAAAAACACATGGCTGGCTCCCCATACAAAATGCCTATTCTTGTCCACAATTGCGGACAAGAATAGGACATGTTCTATCTTCTTAGCGGAGCTGCGGCTCTCCGTGATCTAATGCCGCCCATTAAAATAAATAGGGCCGCATCTATTCCATAAAATTGCGGAATAGATGCGGACCTATTTACACGGTTGTGTGAACAGGCCCTTAAACACATACCCAGAGACATCCTCAGAGTCTAATGCCGTACCACCAGGAAGAGTGCCCACCTCAATAAGTGTTTCACCTGCTGGCTTCATCAGGAAGTTCGGTAACAATGTGGCCAAAATCATGACCATTGTCCACTTTGGTTTTCCAGTTGAATGTTAACATATACAGTGTCTTGCGAAAGTATTCAGCCCCCTGGAACTTTTCAACCTTTTGCCACATTTCAGGCTTCAAACAAAAAGATATAACATTTTAAATTTTTGGTGGAGAATCAACAAGTGTGTCACAATTGTGAAGTGGAACAAAATTTATTGGATTATTTAAACTTTTTTTGTAATAATAAAACTGAAAAGTGGGGCATGCAAAATTATTCGGCCCCCTTGCATTAATACTTTGTTGCGCCACCTTTTGCTGCGATTACAGCTGCAAGTCTTTTGGGGTATGTCTCTATCAGTTTTGCACATCTAGAGACTGAAATTCTTGCCCATTCTTCCTTGCAAAACAGCTCGAGCTCTTTGAGGTTGGATGGAGAGCGTTTGTTAACAGCAGTTTTCAGCTCTTTCCACATATTCTCAATTGGATTCAGGTCTGGACTTTGACTTGGCCATTCTAAGACCTGGATACGTTTATTTTTGAACCATTCCATTGTAGATTTTGCTTTATGTTTGGGATCATTGTCTTGCTGGAAGATAAATCTCCGTCCTAGTCTCAGGTCTTTTGCAGACTCCAACAGGTTTTCATCCAGAATGGTCCTTTATTTGGCTCCATCCATCTTCCCATTAATTTTACCCATCTTCCCTGTCCTTGCTGATGAAAAGCAGGCCAAAACTATGATGCTGCCACCACCATGTTTGACAGTGGGGATGGTGTGTTCAGGGTGATGAGCTGTGTTGCTTTTACACCAAACATATCGTTTTGCATTGTTTCCAAAAAGTTCAATTTTGGTTTCATCTGACCAGAGCACATTCTTCCACATGTTTGGTGTGTCTCCCAGGTGGCTTGTACTGTAAACAAGACTTTTTAGGGATATCTTTGAGAAATGACTTTCTTCTTGCCACTCTTCCATAAAGGCCAGATTTGTGAAGTGTTCGACTGATTGTTGTCCTATGGACAGACTCTACCACCTCAGCTGTAGATCTCTGCAGTTCATCCAGAGTGATCATGGGCCTCTTGGCTGCATCTCTGATCAGTCTTCTCCTTGTTTGAGATGAAAGTTTAGAGGGACGGCCGGGTCTTGGTAGATTTGCAGTGGTCTGATATTCCTTCCATTTCAATATGATTGCTTGCACAGTGCTCCTTGGGATGTTTAAAGCTTGTGAAATCTTTTGGTATCCACATCCGGCTTTAAACTTCTCCACAACAGTATCATGGACCTGCCTGGTGTGTTCCTTGGTCTTCATGATGCTGAACCCTGAGACTATCACAGAGCAGGTGCATTTAAACAGAGACTTAATTACACACAGGTGGATTCTATTGATCTTCATCAGTCATTTAGGACAACATTGGATCATTCAGAGATCCTCAATGAACTTCTGGAGTGAGTTTTCTGAACTGAAAGTAAATGGGCAGAATAATTTTGCACGCCCAACTTTTCAGTTTTATTATTACAAAAAAAGTTTAAATGATCCAATAAATTTTGTTCCACTTCACAATTGTGACCCACTTGTTGTTGATTATTCACCAAAAATTTAAAATGTTATATCTTTTTGTTTGAAGCCTGAAATGTGGCAAAAGGTTGAAAAGTTCCAGGGGGCCGAATACTTTTGCAAGGCACTGTACTTGCTTTGCATGTGAAACAGAAGTTACCTCTGTATGGCCTTACCTAAAAACACATCAATTTAGAGAGTGATGAAAGGAACCACCCGAGATCCTGGCCATGACTATCCTTTCATACTATATGCATTAGAAACATGTAGTGATCTTTTATAATAGTGTAAAGAATATGTAAATTTGGTTATTTATTCCAGAGGTCCTGTCACACATTAGTAATGACACATGTCACAGAAAAATATTAGGGGCAGGCAGCTGTAGAGGTCACTGTTAAAGGGCGGGCTGCTGTAGAGGTTACTGTTAAAGGGGCAGGCTGCTGAAAAGGTTACTGTTAAAGGGGCGGGCTGCTGTAGAGGTCACTGTTAAAGGGGCGACACACAGTGGCCTCTTTCAAACTGCACACAGCATTTTTTGTCCGGCTGCCTCTTGGCATATTTGCCATGCTGCAGCCGGTTTTCCGCCGGTCCCCATTATAGTGAATGGAGATGGGTGGAGTTTAAGCAGTACATGGCTGTACATGGTAGTTATGGATTCTATACTCCAGAGTATTAAGTTTAGGTCTAACAACATTATGATCTCTAGGACAGAAGTAGCAAGAAGCCACTTGCATTATTCAGGGCAGTCTTCTCTTGGGTGGAGCATTCAAATGGTCAGCAGCTGCGGTGTAGAGCAGGTGTACAGCGTTGGCTATGGTCTGTTAACATCCCATCAGATCTAACAGTCTCTTCATCTCTCAGTAGACCCAGCTTCTAACCATGGATCTTCTTGACTGCTACAGTGTATAACTAGCAGCAGATTCTCCTTGGTTCAACAACCGTCTGCTATACACACACTAGCCTACTGACCACACACTGTAAGCTCCCCCTAACCCACAATTCTACAGCATCTCCAGGTGTAACCTGGACCTCATCACTAGTATCTGAAAGGTACATTACACACAGGAATACAGTGCCTGAAACAAAATGTATGTTAATCTCCATGTACAATCTTCACTCCAGCACACTGGAGAAAATGACCAATTACAATACAGCATGTAAGGTTTGCAGGAGGGGTAGATTTGTGCCTTGAACATCCTCATTGAGCACCCCCTTACATGTTATTACAGTATTTATCAGACAGGACTTGTTTTTTTATTCATTAGCACTCTTATGTGCTTTGTATGGTGCCAGCATATAGGTATGTACTATAGAGACAATCTCCCCTAGGAACAATCCCCCAATTCATCTTCTCTCAGACATAGGTAGGTAGAAAGCGTAGTGTAAGTACTATGTTTAGCACCCTGGTAAATTATACCAATATAATATTATTTTCTCTTGTACTTGACTTTCTCTCCCTTGCTCATCTTTCCTATGCTTTTCCCTAATCCTTTTGTTCTGGTTCTCCCACTCCTTGTTCAGCGCAGTGATCCCATCAGTGACAATTATAGGATCATAAATGCAAACACAATGATAAAAATCAAAGCTGTGCAGATGACTCTATGAACAAAAACCCTTACTGTAGAATTACAGTTTCAGCAATAGCTTGACGTTTGCATGTAAATGTGAGGCTGGAAATAATCCATGACCATATACATGTACAGCATTTCTAATTTTATTAAAATTGACTGTAAATTATAACCTTTATTAGAATAGTTTCATAATTCCATCCATGCAAGTGCCATCCTTGTATGCCTCCTGTTGACCCCCTAATCCTGCCTAGAAATGAGCTGAGTTTCAACTCAATTACAGTTCTATCGTTAGCACAGTGAAGATTTAATACACACAACTAAACCTCTGATAAGGTTGTGCCTGTGAATCATGAAAAGTATGCTGGCCAAGAAAATGCATATGGCATGAGCTGTACTCTACACACCAAAAGAGGCTCTCACTCTGGTGTACCAAACCTGTCCATAACATGGCCGGCTATTTTTATGGTAGACCGCTGCTTATCCTAGCGGTTGCATTTTTTTTAAACAGGATCTGTGACAAGTAACTGATTACTACTCTCCCTTTGACTTGTAAAGAAGTTGCCTTCATGAGACAATCTTTTTAAAATTGAACACTGAATTTCAGTGGAGCTGGGCTTTGGATGACAATTAGAAAATAGAAAAAAAAATAGTGGATGCAATGACTGAATGATTCACTAATATCATTTTGGCAAGAGTATTTTGCTAGACAGATGAGAATAATTGGCTGTGATGAGCTGGAACTTTTGAGACGTATTACAGAACTTGCAAACTTGTGTCAATTTACTATCATCACTGAAGAATGTCTAGTTTGAGGATAACTCGGAGACATACCACGAGATAAAGGCCAAGCTCCATTATTTAAAAGATCCCTGTGGTCAGTCTATCAATGTACTTGAAGCTGTTGAATAAAATAAGGTTTATTGTCAAATTTTATCACTCGGCAAAATAAATATTTCTGTTTGGACACTGTTTTATCCCTTGTCAATGAAAAAATGCAAACAATATGGAGATTGTATCTCTTTAGCAGAAATAGGATGTGTAATAGTCGTCTTGTATATTTTATAATACATTTGCTAAAATTGTACTGACAGCTAAGAGGTCATGAAAAAAGGAGTCCACAACAGATTTCTTAGTATGATACATAATATCATTGATAGACTGACTGATTCTGGATTATTTCAGCACTAAAGTTTATACTGCACGTAATGTAAAGGCTTGGCACGGCTAGTGGGAGAAGTTATTGTAGTATGCACCCCAGATGCTGGTTGCCAGGGGGCACCAACAAGACACTTTTTTTTAGGCAGGGTATTTAGATACATGGTGAGAGCAGTAAACTGAACATTTGCCCTGAGTGAAGGGAAGCCTACAGTTAGTGTTAAGCGAATTGAAGTTAAAGGGGTATTCCCATCTCACACATGTAGTTTGTATAGTTAGATATAGCCATACCAATATTATTACTAATAGAATGTATTTATATAAAATGTACCGTTTTAAGATTTTCCTATTTGTATTTCCATTGTCCCACACACATCAGTCAGGCCGTTGCCCCTAGTTACGACCACCGCAGCCATGTAGTAGTGGTGGTCGGCTTGCTCTTGTTCAAACCCGCTCTGAGTTAACTGCTGTATTGTGAACACACATTACATGAGCATGCGGGGACACATCTTAGGGTTGTAGCATTTTTGTCTGTGCTTCCAAAACGCAGAGAAACGGATCCTGTTCCAAGATCAATTCATCTCTATGGAGCAGGATCCGTTTATAAAGTCTGCGTTTTCTCCTGGAACCTGAGAATTGTGTTGTGGACTGGTAGCGTCCAAAACGCAGATGTGAAAGTACCATAAGATGTGTCTCCACATGCTCATGTAATGTGTGTTCACAATACAGCAGTTACCTCAGAGCGGGTTTGAAAAGGAACAAGCCGACCACCACTACTACATGGCTGTGGTGGTCGTAACCAGGGGCAACGGCCTGACTGATGTGTGTGGGACAATGGATTTACAAATAGGTACATTTTATATAAATACATTCTATTAGTAATAATACTGGTATGGCTATATCTAACTATACAAACTACATTTGTGAGATGGGAATACCCCTTTAAGTGGAATTCGATCCGAATTTCAAGAAAAATTTGATTTGCCATGAATCCTAATTTCTTGGAGCTTCATAGTAACAAATTAATTTTTATTATAATGGTGGTAAAAAGAAAAATCCATATTCACCTCATCTATTTGATCGCGGAGAAGCCGTCGTAGCCATTTTCATTGAAGAAAACATGCCAATTCTTGCATGCGCTAATGTATGATGTCACCAAGCCATCACGCTGGGTGAGCACATTGACGTGATAATGTCATCATGTCAGCACGCATGAGAATTGCCGTGTTTTCTTCAATCAAGATGGCCGCAATGGCTTCTCTGTGATCAAATGGATGAGGTATGTATTTTTTTATGTTTTAACCCCTCATTAACCCCCTCATCAGCATTGAACGCAGCATCTGAGGGGTTTAAATGATGGGGGTCGCATGATCACGTTTCCTGTCATTGCACCCGCTCCATAAAATGGAATGCAATTTGTTACAAAGTAATTTATATCTATTGATGAGCACTGGTATTGGAAAATTTGATTCGGCTGCCTCGCCTGATTTTACAAAAAAATTACTTCATTATGAAGTGGCATCTGACAGTGACAAAACAGTGTGAATTTAAAAAAAAAATACTAAAGTCATACTTACTCGCATCCATTTCATTGCAAAGAGTCGCCATTGTGAAGTCATGCATCGCCACACACAGGATTTCATGTGAGATCTTCAATCTAAATGGTGGCGGGCAGCTCTTTGCACTCAAGCAGATGGGGTAAGTATGATTTTTTAAAATATTTTACTACCATTCAGGGAAAATCAATTTGCTACGATGAAGCAGGAGGAAATTTTGCTTACTGGAGAATAGAATTTTCTCTGAAATTTGGATCGAATTCCACTTCATCAGGTTCGATTCGCCATTTCGATTTAACCATTTGAATTTCTTGTTGAAGTTCGGTGAAGCAGCCAAATTGAATTTTTGAAAACTTCGCTCATCATTACCTACAGTACATTTTATGAGAGTGACAGGATAAGTCCTCATGCACATGGCAGCGGTTTTGCATAGAACTGCATGGTAGCACATGGAGTGCTTAGAGGTCCATTTTTATTGATTCACAGATACTTGATGTGCTGTATGATTGTGTGTCTGTGATGCATTATTCTCCTTTTAATGTTGTGCCTTTTATTCTCATGGATTCTGTTTGAATATGTGAAAAAATATCTCTGAAGCACAGTATGGGGCCATATAATTCTATGGACATCACATTTCCAACCTGTGTTACATTAATACCTAATGAGATTTGGTGTGGCTAGACTGATATTAAAATCTATGCAGTATAATCCTTCTTATCTTGCTCCACTCATCCCAGAATATCTTGAGCCAAGAGGAAAGCGAGGGAAGGATTTATTACAAATTTTACAAAAATGTTGATTAGTTTCAGATGAATTGCAGGGAAAAAACACAAGGGAGGAAGAAGGGAGGGAAGAAGAAGAAGGATGGTCACATGGCACTAGGAGAAAGTGTATGGCTTGCTCTCATAGGTACAGAGACTGATATACGGCCTCCTCAGCCAGTTGGGGATGGCAGTAGGCAGGTAGACATCTGGGCTGAATGAGCAAATACTGTGTTGAGCTGCTGATGACGTTGGATGGGCCTCTGCAGTGTCTGTCAATAAACAATTTTAGAGTACACAGAGGCACAAGCAGCTGTTCTACTATAACAGGGACAGTCTAGGGAAAAATAGAAACTAATAATTGCAAAGATTTTAGGGACTTTGATCACAGAAAGCTTTGATGGAGTGAGGGATTGAGGGGCTGGTCACTCTGCAGTTTTGTGTTGCAAAACCAACCACCTGCAAGAAAAAAAAACCATTTAATTAGAGAGACAGCTTTGTTTTTTAAAATGCCATACGTCTATTGCCTATATATAAAAAAAGCTTTCTCTCTGTTCAATAGCTGCTGAGAAATTGCACATTTTTTAAATCATTATATCTGACCATGTTGCATTATAGCAAAAGTATTTTACAGCAATGACACCATTTTTATACCAGTAAAATTAAATGCAAATAACACAGTAAATAACGTTATTACTGTGGGTGCAGGCACACAATGTGCCAGACCTAGGCAAAGCGTGGCTGACTCTAGCTGTGTGCAAGCAGCTCCAATATGGCATCTTTTCTCCACAAGGCTAACACACAAGACTACAGCCATGTGTAAGATCTGCAGAATAAAAATAAGCCGTGGGTGTTCAAACACAAACATAGATACAAGGGCTTTATTGCTGCACATAAGGCAGCATCACTGGATCTTGTAGGAAAATAGAACTTATAAGAAAATTAAGAAAAGAGGCATTAATCAGTGGATATATCATTTTTATCTTTTTTTAATCTCTTTTCTTCTTAATATATTCCTGTATTACTTAAATAGATTCTCTTGGCAACAGATATTGCTGACCTATCCTTAGGTCATCAATATCAGATCAGTGGGGGTCTGACATCCATTAACCCCATGATCAGTTGTTTAGGGCTGCAGCAACACCAGCACCTGTATTATGTACAGAGCTGGAGGCAGACAGCACCATACACTGTGTAGTGTCCTTGCTGAGGTACAGTAGTTCTGCTTCATTCAAGCTGAGCTTCAGTATGCTGGTGCCACAGTGCCACAGTGTATGGATCCTTCTGGTTCTGCTCGGTACATTGTTAGTTCCCAATGCCACAGCAGCCTGAAAAAGCTATTTGGTGGGGTACCAGGTGTACAGCCATATTTATTTGGTATTTTTGACCTATCTTGCGGATATGTCTTTAATATCTGTGTGTATACATATGCATTAGAGATGAGCGAATTATCCCAAATTCGCTATGCTGAATGTTCGTCTAATTTTTTAAAAGATTTGTACAGTCATGGCCAAAAGTTTTGAGAATGATACAAATATTAATTTTTACAAAGTCTACTGCTTCATTTTTTATAATGGCAATTTGCATATACTCCAGAATGTTATAAAGAGTGATCAGCTTAATAGCAATTACTTGCAAAGTCAATATTTGCCTAGAAAATGAACTTTATCCCCCAAAACACATTTCAACATCATTGCAGCCCTGCCTTAAAAGGACCAGCTAACATCGTTTCAGTGATTGCTCCATTAACACAGGTGTGGGTGTTGATGAGGACAGGGCTGGAGATCAATCTGTCATGATTAAGTAAGAATGACACCACTGGACACTTTAAAAGGAGGCTGGTGCTTGGCATCATTGTTTCTCTTCTGTTAACCATGGTTATCTCTAAAGAAACACGTGCAGTCATCATTGCACTGCACAAAAATGGCCTAACAGGGAAGAGTATCGCAGCTAGAAAGATTGCACCTCAGTCAACAATCTATCGCATCATCAAGAACTTCAAGGAGAGAGGTTCCATTGTTGCCAAAAAGGCTCCAGGGCGCCCAAGAAAGGCCGGCAAGCGCCAGGACCGTCTCTTAAAAGTGTTTCAGCTGCGAGATCGGGCTACCAGCAGTGCAGAGCTTGCTCAGGAATGGCAGCAGGCAGGTGTGAGTGCATCTGCATGCACTGTGAGGCGGAGACTCTTGGAGCAAGGCCTGGTCTCAAGGAGGGCAGCAAAGAAGCCACATCTCTCCAGAAAAAACATCAGGGACAGACTGATATTCTGCCAAAGGTACAGGGAGTGGACTGCTGAGGACTGGGGTAAAGTCATTTTCTCTGATTAATCCCCTTTTCGATTGTTTGGGACATCTGGAAAACAGCTTATTCGGAGAAGACAAGGTGAGCACTACCACCAGTCTTGTCTCATGCCAACTGTAAAGCATCCCGAAACCATTCATGTGTGGGGTTGCTTCTCAGCCAAGGGAATCGGCTCTCTCACAGTCTTGCCTAAAAACACAGCCATGAATAAAGAATGGTACCAGAATGTCCTCCGAGAGCAACTTCTCCCAACCGTCCAAGTGCAGTTTAGCGATCAACAATGCCTTTTCCAGCATGATGGAGCACCTTTCCATAAAGCAAAGGTGATAACTAAATGGCTCAGGGAACAAAACATAGAGATTTTGGGTCCATGGCCTGGAAACTCCCCAGATTTTAATCCCATTGAGAACTTGTGGTCAATCATCAAGAGACGGGTGGACAAACAAAAACCTACAAATTCTGACAAAATGCAAGCATTGATTGTGCAAGAATGGACTGCTATCAGTCAGGATTTGGTCCAGAAGTTGATTGAGAGCATGCCAGGGAGAATTGCAGAGGTCCTGAAGAAGAAGGGTCAACACTTCAAATATTGACTTGCTGCATTAACTCATTCTAACTGTCAATATAAGCTTTTGTTACTCATAATATGATTTCAATTATATTTCTGTATGTGATAAAAACATCTGACAAACACACATAAAAACCAGAGGGCAGCAGATCATGTGAAAATATAGTATTTGTGTAATTCTCAAAACTTTTGGCCATGACTGTACTTAATACAAAGCTATTCGGTCGAAGTGTACAAATCATTCGTTATTCTGTCGTGTTCTGTGAACATTCCCGCGAATACTTACGCCTGAGTGTACAAAATGCGTACGAAGCTTTAGCATATTATTGGCTAGGCCCGCACAAAGAATGAATATATAGTAAAAGTACGCTACTTAACTGAATATGTTAACTGAATAACTGAATAATATATACGCAATGCGTATGTAGCGTTAGCGTACAAAGATTTCAGAAGAATCTTCCAAAGAGAATCTGAAAATATTCGGATTTGCTTCAGAGTAAAAAATTTCCAAGATTCGTATCGAATCTACTAAGCGGCGAATAGATTTGCTCATCTCTAGTATGCATCTTTCTTATGATATGCATTGAACTATGTTATAAGCAACAATCAACCCATATAGTAACTCACTAATATTTGCAATCAGCTGGAAAAGTTAATTACAGTTTTTAATATAATGTAAATTAATTTTTTTTATTACTAAATGTAGAAAATGCATAATTATGTCTATTGTTGCAATGTTATCTTTTAAAATACTTGCAGCATGAATTGAACGATAGCAAATTGCCATTAATTTCAATATGTTATGATGCTCCTAATAAGAATATTCTATACACAATGGTATAATGGCACAATATAATGGCACAATATAATGACCATGGAATGATGATAATAATAATAATAATAATAATAATAATAGTAATCCCTACATGAAATAATTTGAATCAATGAAATATATAAGTGTGCAATTCCCAAGTGTTTCAGTTGATAAACACGTAAGTGATTATTTAGACAATAAA
The DNA here is from genome assembly GCA_900303285.1 of Rhinella marina. Lineage (NCBI taxonomy): Eukaryota > Metazoa > Chordata > Amphibia > Anura > Bufonidae > Rhinella > Rhinella marina. The sequence goes on along the minus strand of ONZH01018601.1, from coordinate 15,682 downwards.
TAAGGAAAACCCTTATTAAGAATACTACTGTACAATGGCATAAGATGCAGAAAAAATAGATTCAGATTTCTACCAATCCGATTGTAAATAAAAACACACGGATATAGGGCCTCTGATTCAAATGTAATAGACCAACAACATTTCTGCATAAAATACCTTGAAGCATTTGATGCTATCTCCGATCTCTTTCAATGGGCCTTTCAAAGTGTTTTTCACTGACATTGACAGTCTGTGGCACACATCTGTTTCTTTGCATCGTCTAGGGCTTAAAGTGCCATTACTAATACAAGAGTATCACACTTTGAATGTCACAGTATATGGCAGAAAAAATATAAAATCACAAGTACATTACACTGTGTGCAGTAGATGATTTCCTCTGTTTTTCTCAGTTGTCGTAGTGCAATCTATGTACAACAACCAAACTCAAGACTACGTGCCGTGGCCATAGACTTGCAGTCCTAGTAAATAGAGGCTATTCTTTGTGTAATTATAAATTAAATGATTAACTACTTAATAATTAAATACTCTAGGAATTCCTCATGGTTTTTCTCTCTATGATTAAAATATATAGTAGGAAGAGTGACATTTTTTGATGAAACCACAATGCCCATTTTGCTGCAGTGTAAAGGTGGTTTGCCATTCCACCACTCTGTCCATTTTGATATGTAATACTAGGGTTGGACACACAGGATCACATACAAGAAGGGTATATACAGTAGGTCCCTTCTCTCCAATAGCTCATAAGTGAGCAGGACCCTTTTGTCTCTCTAACAATCCATCAGTAATTTTGAAATGACAGTGGGTCCCCCCACCCATATAAAAAATGCATAGGTTGCATGTACAAAAATTTCTGCAACTATTTTATACAATGCATAATATGGAACTGTTTTTTCTTTTTTTTTACAGTACTAAGGGCCCTTTGGGGTAAAGTCAGACCAGCATTCAGCATCCATTTGAGCATGCTGTGTTGTCATATGTGGATGCAGCACCAAACCAAAGATTGATACTGTTGCATGCTGGCTTTGTTGAAGTGCTTTGACACAGTATTTGGGCCCTTGTCATCAGATGTTCCACTGAGATGTGAACTGAGGCACATTGAGCAGAGCATATTAGTTGTGGATTTTCACATGGTACTGTAGGCTGAAGTCAGTAGAAAATGATTCACACTGATACAATTAAGTGTCTAAGGCAAAATATGCGTATTTTAAGCAGTTTACGATATCTCTCTGTAGTTTCAGTAAGCCATTAAATATCCCTAAAGGCCGTATAGATTCAGGACGCCTTATTTGAAATTTAAAGCCTATGCCAAATTCCAGATAATGAATATAACTGTGTAATATCTCACATAGTAATTGTCTCCTGGCAAGTGTTCCATCTATGTCCTGACATTTACTACAAAATTAATATTAATTGAACAAATGATGTACAAAGATACACTCGCTTTCATTAGGCTATGAAGAATATTGGAAATAAACAGTAATGATAAAACCTAATGGCTTCATGTATTTATAAAACTGTTTAAAAATGTCATTGATTTTTTCATATTTTCCATTTAACATAATATTGTACATCTTTTACAATAGTCGCAGAAACTATGCTTAACCAGGGTGGCAGCTGAAATTGTTTGAACTAGAAGGAAACAGTTATAACTAGATTGAATGCTATTTTTTGCAATTACATTAACTTAATATTAAAATATTTGCAAATGGCTACTTGTTAATAAAGAGTGTTAAGGGTCTCCTTCCTGGGGCTCAAGGGCTGATATAAATTACTCAAAAAATTGTTGATACAGTTCTATCCATTTCCATTAGTTTTTATCAATCCCATACCCATTGACCTTAGTGAAAAAAAATGATCATAACAGAACCTGCAAAACCATTAACAATGATTTTAAGTGATGAATACTGAAGCAAGCTGAGGCTCTTTGAGTCCCACCATACATATGCATGTTTAGCTCAGTTAAGCATGCATGTATTCTCAATGGAGAGAGAGGAGTAAGCCTGTTTCAGACACCTCTAAGTATACCCAATCCTTCTGTCTCCTGACATAATCTGTCAGGGAGAGTAAGCACAACCTCATACACATAAGATATTCATCCAGTCCTGAATAGCAGGTTTGGCCGACTTTACTGTTATAGCTGTGAACACCCTTATGGTCAATTGATTTTATGAACATACTATTATCTTTCATAAAGTAGATGTAAGTTCGAATTTTCTTCAAAAGACCTATATGAGAGCTCCAGATCATTTTAATGAATTAATTTTAATTTTCACTAAGGCTCCATTGACACGTGCCTGTTTTGTGGGCCTCAAACCACAAATCCGCCAAACATGGACACCCCTCCTTATGCCTCCATGTCCATACAGCTGCACCGTAAAAGATAAGAAATGTCCTATTTTTGGCCCCATCTTGTGGATCGCGGACCCATTGAAGTCAATGGGTCTGCACAGCAGAGTGCACATGGCCGGTGTCTGTGTTTTGCAGGTCCATGCTTTGCTCTCTGCAGAACAGATATGGTCATGCGAATGGGGCCTCAAGCTGAGAAAACAATGCGAGAAAGGGACCCATTAATAACTATTTTATATGCTGCATACAAAGCTGGGAAGAATTTGATCTCAGAGATGATTGAGCTCCATAATATTATACAGAGTAGGAGGGGGATTAATTGAGTAGGTAGTAGTCACATGATTGTAAATTCATAAACATTGCATCATTTAACATGATGGATAAATCTTTATTGATTTATTGTACCTTTCTCACCCTTGGACCAGTTTTCAGATTCAACGATGGGACATATGACCACCTAATTAGGGTTTTACCTCAATTTTCGTTTTTATTTTCTAGTATTTTGGTTTCATCTATGTTAGATATTATTTCAAGAACAAAACACATGACCAGATTAGGGCAAAAAGTACTGGGACCTGCTAAGTACCTCAACCAAACTGTTTAAAAAGGGAGGCCCCATAGGTAAATTATGCCATTAGGATTGGTTCTTCGATTGGTTATCACAGGAACCAGAAAATTACAGTCCATAATATAGGTCAGCAACATTCACACATGGTCACAGACAGCACTCATAAAGTCTTACATTTTCTTATTACTAGAAAGGCCGCCTGCATTAGGATAAAAGCTCTTTTTTAAACGATATCCAACCAAACAGTCCTTTAACTCAAGTAAAAAAAAAAATCTTACAAAACAAAATTACAAATAAAGCTAAAGAGAGCTTTTTTTTTTAATGAAAATAGAATTAACAAATTATTTAAGCAATACAACAATTATAGGTCTTAAAAGGAAAAATGAGTCAAATAAAAATATATTATATTGTAGCACCTACGATTTTCACTTTTGGGACATAGCAATTTTATGAATTGATATGTGCACAAAAGCTTTTCTATGGCACAGCATAATAGATGTACTTATCAATAAAAGATATTTAGAGTACGTAAAATATTAAACTGAACTATTCCATAAGGTACTAGTTGACCCCCCCATCATGACATATTTTCATCTGTAACTGTCTGTTGTCATCCAAAATATTCAAAGCAAAAAAATAAAAAATGCAATGTAAATGATTGCTAGTTTATTTAAAATATATTCCATTCAAAAAGGAATATTAAAGATAGTTCTATATATCCTATAAGCTGCCCAGAAATGTCTTTGCTTTCTACGTAATTGAAATGAGAAGCACCTCTCTGAATGTACAGAGAAGACTCAGTGTCGGCTCCTGTTGATTTCCATTCTTCATATCTAGGATTGCCATATGCTTTCTATCATTTCTCTCTCTGAGATAGACCTGTAATTCACTGCAGCTAGTGGAAGATTAACCTCCAACTGGGGTATGTACAAAGTGAAGAGAACTGCTAACCCTAATTAAGAGGTATCTACCCTGCAGAATTCAGTCACTGGCAGGCTTGGTAGAAGAAAAAAGAAGTAGAAGTGAATTCTTACCACTTTCAGATGGCATTTATAGTTTGCAGCGTAGCTTACACACCACAGAAGGAGACATGGATTCTTATAGACAGTGCATAGCATTTAAAGCTGTTTTCTAGTAAAAATTATTTGGTTGTAGAATCAAATGTTTATTGGAGAAATTTATGCTACAAATAACCTGTTCTGAATTTTAGGCCCACAAATCACCAACAACCTGTTATCCAGGATGGAAATAGGTTCACAATGAAAAATTTGAACACTGTATTCAAATGAGCTGTAGGGAGCCATAAGTGTGGATCTGCTTCTTAAAAAAGTCATTCTGGGTGTTTCCCCTACTGGCTTGGTTGACAGCCCACGGCCAGGTTTGTTATGGCAATCCACCTCTAGTGGCATCCAGTTAATAGCTCAATTATGAAAAATGTAGAAGTGGTTTGAGAGGAGCTGTGCCAGCCCTTTGTTTCCATAAAAGCTGTATAGTACTCAAAGTTTTTTTTCTGCATTAAGTCAAATCTCTTAAGACCATTACTGGAAACCTGTCAGTGCCATGGATAATTGGATGGTGATGGCATGAGGACCTAAGCCTAATGACAGGTTCCGTTTAAAGTGTTACCATCTTCAGTAGATTGGAAATGGGCACAGCTGAACACATGTAAAATTTTAACAAGGTTCTCAAACTATGGCCTGAAAACCTATGTACATGATATCTACATTGTCAATGTACTCTAAAGATTTATAGAAAAAAATGTAGACAACATTGAATTTATTGAATATATCTCTTAATAATATAAAAATGAATTTCTGTCTGTCTGTCTGTTCTCTATGCGCGACCAAACTACTGGACCGATTTTCACCAAATTCGGCACACAGGTACATCAGGTGTCCGGGAAGGTTTTAGACCAGGTCTCATCTCTCTAGGACGTACCGTTCCCGAGATATTCCCAAAATATGATCTCCATTAGCCAACATTACAACTGGGAGCTTTGGTTTTAAACTCCAACTGCCATTCTCTGCAAAGACACACAGGGAGGGCAGGTTTCCATAACAACCAGGTAATTATCAGCAGCTGAGGATCTCATCCATTTCTATTCACTGACACTGTTAAAGGTATTCCGGTTACCATAAATATAACTTATGTTTTTTTCTATTACTACAGTTCAGTAGTAATAAAAGATGTTTTCCTCCACTGCTGCCTATTGCGTGGGCTCATAAATAAGCATGGTATTGACCTTTAATTCAGGCCACCCTAAAAGAAGTACTTAAAACCCCCGCCCCAGGTCTCACTAAGCCACACCCCCAACTCTGTCAGGCCACACCCCCTTTCACTCCGCAGCCAACAGAGATTGAAAAAATAAAGGTAAAAATCAACTTCTGTCAGCTGCAGGGATGGGTGGGAGGTTGACTTTCTTTCTGCAACAACACACACAAACATTAAATAAAATAGATTAAATCCACCCATGCGAAGCGTCTTGCTAATCCACGCCCCCGACTCTGTCAGGTCACGCCCCCTCACACTCCGCAGCCAACGGGAATTTAAAAAATGAAGGTAAAAATAAACTTCTGTTTGCTGCAGGGGTGGGAGGGTGAATTTCTCTCTGCAACGACACAGAAAAATTTTAGATGAAATGGACTGATTATAGACTACAACCGTTCGAAGCCTTTTGCTAAGCCACGCCCCGTCGCTGTCAGGCCACGCCCCCTCTCACTCCGCAGCCATTCTGCAACGACACACAGAAACATTAAATGAAATAGATTAAATGCACCTATGCGAAGCGCTTTGCTAAGCCACGCCCCGACTCTGTAAGGCCACGCCCCCTGCCACTCCGCAGCCAACAGGGATTGAAAAAATAAAGGTAAAAATCAACTTCTGTCAGCTGCAGGGATGGGTTGGAGGTTGACTTTCTTTCTGCAACGACACACAGAAACATTAAATGAAATAGATTAAATACACTCATGTGAAGCGTCTTGCTAATCCACGCCCCCGACTCTGACAGGTTACGCCCCCTCCCACTCCGCAGCCAACGGGGATTGAAAAAATAAAGGTAAAAATAAACTTCTGTTTGCTTCAGGGGTGGGAGGGTGAATTTCTCTCTGCAACGACACACAAAAATTTTAGATAAAATAGACTAATTATAGACTACAACTGTTCGAATCGTCTTGCTAAGTCACGCCCCCAACTCTGTCAAACCACGCCCCCTCCCACTCTGCAGCCATTCTGCAACGACACACAGAACCATTAAATGAAATAGATTAAATCACCTATGCGAAGCGCTTTGCTAAGCCACACCCCCAACTCTGTCAGGTCATGCCCCCTCCACTTCGCAGTCAACAGGGATTGAAAGAATGAAAAGAAAAATAAACTTCTGTCAGCTGCAGGGGTGGGAGGGTGAATTTCTCTCTGCAATGACGCACAAAATTTTAGATGAAATAGACTAATTTCAGACTACAACCGTTCGAAGCATCTTGATAATCCACACCCCCAACTCTGCCAGGCCACGCCCCCTCCCACTCCGCAGGCAACGGGGATTGAAAAAAATCAGCTGCAGGGGTGGGAGGGTGAATTTCTCTCTGCAACGACACACAAAAATCGTAGATGAAATTGACTAATTTTAGACTACGACCATTCAGTACTAATAAAAGATGTTTTTTTTGCACTGCTACCCATTGCGGGTCCCCATAAATTACCATGTCATCGACCTGTAATTCATGACACTCTGACCCCCGCCCCACGCTCCGACTCTGTCAGGCCACGCCCCCTCCCACTCCGCAGCCAACGGGGATTGAAAAAATGAAGGTAAAAATCAACATCTGTCAGCTGCAGGGGTGGGAGGGAAGTTGGATTTCTTTCTGCAACAACATACAGAAACATTAAATGAAATAGATTAAATATACCCGTGCAAAGCAATGGTTTCTTCCACTGTTACCCATGGCGTGTCCTCATAAATTACCATGGCATCGACCTGTAATTCTGGCCACCATCAAAAGAAGGACTTAAAACCCCGCCCCAGGTCTTGCAACGTCACGCCCCCGACTCAGTCAGGCCATGACCCCTCCCACTCCGCAGCCAATGGAGATTGAACAATTGAAGGTAAAAATCAACATCTGTCAGCTGCAGGGAAGGGAGGGAGGATGACTTTCTCTCTGCAACGACACACAGAAACATTAAATGAAATAGATGAAATATACCCAGGCGAAGCCGGGTCTTTCTGCTAGTTTATTATAGTTGTCAATATTGTACTACTGTACTACGGTTGTCAGTATTGCTAAGAAAACAATGACAGTAAAGCTGAATATATCTGGATATCCACATTGTACTGGTAAATTTTTCGAAACCTACTACTGTAAAAGTCTTAATATATGGTATAAATACTTTTATCATGAAATTAGACTTAAAAAAATACAAATTTGAAAGGCTTTCTAAAAGATAAAAAAGACTTAGAGGTATTACACACCTATATGTATTTTTACAGGAATGTTCTATATAATATTTCAGTAAGGTAAAGGATAGAGATGAACATTTGTGTGCTGTCAAGCCTAGCACCTTCTCTGGCCCCAGTGGTAATTCGACTTTCCCCCGAAGACCCTGAGTGATCTCAAATAACCTGGTTATTAGGGAAACATTGCCAAAATCTTGCAGCTACAGTAGTAAAGGATGCATCCTTACGAACTCTAAGCTAAGCTAAGCTATGCTGAATGCAGAGAAGAGGTAGAGCAGCTTGAAAGCAGCCAATATATTCTATTTCTCAGGATTTTATTATGTGGGCCATATTGTTTGAAAATTAGGATCACATCTGATGTGGTTTATAACTATTGACTAATGCATGACTGGTTTTCGGATCTGTTTGCCTATGTTAAAAATCAAGAAACAATACAAAACTATATATATCATGTATTTTCAGTCTGAATTAAAATATAAAAATAAATTCCTGTTTTAGAAATCATGGGAATATTGATATAATAATCTTTTTACAGATGTAAGGGTGACCGTGAAATAAGGATGCCAGCCATGTGTATCCAGCAGTTTCCTAGATCCCCATTATTGAAATGCCTATTCTTGTCTGCAAAAATAGGACATGTTGTATCATCTGCGGAATAGTCACACAGATGTGGACAGGACATGAATGACATCTGTGCACTGGCCCCTTTTTTCGGCCCCATAGAAATGAATCTTTTACGTAACAAATTACAGTCGTGTACATGAGGCCTTAGACTGTCTATTCAAATCATTTTTTTCATCGTCTCATTCCAATATCTATAACTTTTATTTTTTTTTCTTTCAATGTAGCCATATGAAGGCCTGATTGTAGATTGAAGTTGTAGTTTTTAAAAACACCATTTTGGGGTACACAGAACTTACTGATTAACTTTTATTAACTCTTTCTAGGAGAGGGAATGGGAAATAAAAAACAATACTGCCACTGAGTTTTTATGTTATAAATTTTGTGGCGTTCATTTTTACAGCATAATTAACATAATACCGTTAGTCTCTGGTGAGTACAATTGCAATCATTCCAAATACATATAAGTTTTTTTTAATATTTTGCTACTAAAAAGTCATATGTTGGTCACTAAGAGGTTCAGAGACTTATGCCTCATTCACACATCAGTTTTTTGGTCCATGATTCCCATCAATGATTGTGAGCCAAAACCAAGTTTGGCTCTAAACACAGAACAGGAGCAGATCCTTCCATTATATCTCATGTCAGTGAAGGCTCCAATCCTGGTTTTGGCTCACTGTCACTGATAGAAATCATTGACCAAAATACTGATGTGTGAATGAGGCTTTACTCTGTGCCAGTATATGGGACAGCATAATTACCATTTTAAGCCATGTACCCTTCATAACTAAGCTACCGTGTGCCTACCTTCTGCTGAGCTATGCCTTATTGTCATGCGAGACAAAAAAAAAATGTTTGAGTCACTTAAAGGGGTTTTCCAGGCTACTGAGCTCAGGATAGGTCATTTATAACTGATCTGTAAGGTTCCAACACGCTGCACTCCTACCAATCAACTGTTTCCTGCAACCTCTGGCACAGGAACTAGCTCTACAATGGAGCAAGAAGCACAGCTCCGTTCAAAGTGTAGTAGCCATGCTGGGTTACTGCAGCTCATCTTCCACTGAAGTAACCTGGCATGGCCACTACACTTTGAATAGAGCTTTGCTTTCTGTTCCATTCAAAGTGTAACTCCAGCCCCAGAGGCTATAGGGAATAGCTGTTTAAGGGGAAGCAGGGTGTTTGGCCCCCACTGATAATATACTAGTGCTTTATATTGAGTGCAGCATATAGCTGGAGCCTGCACTCCCTGAATTCATTGAGGCCAGCTGGCACAAAAAGAGTGATCATTATTTAGTATGGTACCATCTAAAATTAGGTCACCTTATCGTGGTAGACGGGCAGAAATGATTTTGATCAAAATATACATTTATATAGTAAATACAGTATTAGTTCATATGTTCAATGTTTTCAGAGTGCTGTCGCATTGTTTTGCGACTCTATTCTGAGAATAGTCCATCAGTATCAGGAGCTTGGAAAACCCCTTTAATAAATGTGGCCCACAGAGTATGCATCAGAATTGTGGCTCAGGTTCATTCAGAATACAGTCTACTTTTCAAAGCTGGTTCCTTCCTTTTCCAACACATTCAGTTTCTCTTTCTTCCTCCATCGGCCATACCAGTAACAGCTTGGAGATACAAAGACCCTTGCAACTGCAAAATCTGCTATTCTTTTCATTGAATGAATTTTATTTGATATCAACACAACAGACTGAGTTATGTAGGGAGCAGAGTAGCACGCAGAAGAGTGCAAAATCTTAAGGAAACAAAATCAACAGTAGATAAAACTTAGGCCTCTTTCACACTAGCATTAGCACGGATCCGGCACCTAAAGGGTGCCAACGGATCCGTGCTAACGCTGATACATGTGTGGCCCCACACATGTTAACATGGAACAAGACACAGACATACACACATACACACATACATACTCACATACTCCAGGGACGACGGCAGCACGTCTTCACGCGCCTCCTGCGCGCAGTGATGACGATTCCCCACAGCGCCCTCTTCTGGGCGCAGTGGGGAAGCGTCATAACTGCGCGCAGGAGGCGCGTGAAGACATGCTGCCGGCGTCCCTGGCGTATGTGAGTATGTATGTGTGTATGTCTGTATGTATGTATGTCTGTATGTATGTATTTATGTATGTGTCTAGCTCTGTAGCCGGATCCGGAATGATTCCCCCATTGCAAATCAATGGAGGACAGATCCGGATTACTGGTGTGTCCACACCAAACGGATCCGTCCCCATTGACTTGCATTGGGGGTCATTCCGGATCCGTCTTGGTGCGGATCCCTGGACCAGAGAGCAAACCGCAGCATGCTGCGGTTTGTTCTCCGGTCTGAAGACGGAACGGAATGCTTTCAGGAGGATTCCGTTGTCTTCAGTTCAGTTTTGTCCCCATTGACAATGAATGGGGGCAAAACTGAATCGTTTTATTCCGGTATTGAGCCCCTATGACGGAACTCAATACCGGAATTTTAAAACGCTAGTGTGAAAGTAGCCTTAGTCCTTTTGTTTGACATAGCATTGATAATACCTCTAGCAGCAGCTGTATTGAGCTAAATGTACTTAATTGCAGGAAAGATAAAGGATTTTTTGCCATTCTTCCATGTTAATACTTGTCTTGCCAGGTCAAACTGTGTAACATCTACAATCTGAAGAGAACATTCAATTAATCTTAGAATGGCTGTTGAAGGCCAGGATGAAGCTCATACAATATTTTGTGAAGCAGCTGTTGCCTGAGATGTTCTGTATGGAATATAGGATTGAGTTTAACCCCTCAGAACGTTTGCACACCATGCCATATAATTACAGCATTAATTCAAACCGTCAGTGTTAACTGTGATAAGTGACAGTCTAGTGATGGCTGCTGTCATTAACAGAAGACTATGACTGCTTACTGCCAGGGGACAAACAATAGCTTTCCCATATTTTGGCGATCACTGCTATTGGTTAGTGAATGCTGAATGACCAATAGCAGCAATGTTGTGGCAGAATTTGCAACTTCTTTCCATTCAAGCCAGGTTTAAAAAGGGGTGTGGACGGGGACAGGCTGGAAGGCCCGTCTCATTTATCATTTTCTATGTCTGGTTTAGGTGTAGAAAATGGTCGAAATGTAAGACAGGAAGGAAGCTGTCTTACATTTAGACTGGCACTGGATGGGCCGAAGTTATGTAGACTCTGGTGCCTCTACATAACTTTGGCAATCGACCACCAGATATAGGGGTTATTAAGACCGGCGTCTAAAATGCCGGTCTTGATAAATGTGCCCCTATGTCTTTATAAAATGACCTATGGTTCAAGTATATACGTAAATATATATTTTTTAGAATGGTTGGTGATTGTTATAATTATCCATGTCCCAATCTATAGTTAATTTAAAAAAAAATCCTAAAAGTATGCAATTTTCACTCTGGCCACTAGATTTGAAATATGTCAAGACTTTGTGTTCTTTCAGAGCAGCTACACAGGCCATAGGAGGAGGTGACCTCACTGTCTGCTATGTGAGATTTTTCTAGGCATGCTCTATGACCTGTGCAAAGGTCAGGCGGGAGGAGATAAGCTGGAATATCACTTGTTATAAATGGTGGATCCTGATTTATCTATAAAGAAGTGATATCTGTCATTGTAATTCTGTGATGATAATGTGGTGGCTACTGAAAAGTTACCTGTGCAGAACAGGAAATTTCTACATAAGATTAGGCCTAGAGGCTACTGCTACAACTGCACAATTTAAAGGAAATGTGTCACAAAAACTGTTATCTGCCAGTGAAAACTAGATAGTAACACATAGCCTTTTAACTAATCTGTTTGTTTTTTTTATGATTACAGATTTTTTTTAAAGTTTATTTCCTGAACATGATTATGGGGCGGCCTTCTTGCCTGAGCTGTTTGCACAGCATTTACAAAGAATTAAAAAATTGCGTTAACAGCAGTCCCCATAGACCATAGACACAATGGTCAGGAGGGGACCCTATTGACTTAAATGGGAAAGTTTTCTAGACATGCTCTGTGACATGTGCAGATGTCATTGTACAAGGAAATAAGATCTGACAATCAACTATTGTGAAGGAGGATTCTGTCTTATCTGTACACAGAGGTGATATCATTACAGGCAGAATTAGAATGAGTTAACTGCAGTAAAGTGATCTGTACAAACCATGATGTGACGTCAATTATTAGACATAGTGGCCAGTGCAAAAATTGCAGAATTTTTTGTTTCAGTTTAAATGGAAAAAGTGGGATGGAAAATTAAAAATAACATAAACAATTATTTAAAAATATGTTAAACATAAAAAAATGATTTAAACAACAGGTCATTTTCTCATGACACATTCCCTTTAAGGATTCTTTAAAACAATATAGATTGTGACATGGAAAATAAAAAATTGCCAAAAAGTCTAAAAAATATCTTTTACTTAAAGTAACTCAAACAATAGTTCATATTCCGGTGACAAATTAATTGTACACATAGAATAAAGGACTGAGCTTTATTTAGTGGTTAGCAATCTTTCCCTACCGCAGTTTACAAGTAGCTCATCACAAGGTCTGTAACTTCCTATCTACACTCATCTACAGATGACAGATTAATAGGGCTGGCACTATTCTATGAACACTAATATATAGTTGACACTACAGTATGAATGCTGACATACTGCTAATATTTACCTTAAAGGATTTACAGTATGTAGGGGCTTTGTTGGCAGGTTCTAATGCATGGACATTATATACTTATACCTACAGATGTAGCCGAGCTAAAATTGACTCTGATAACACTTCTCATTGTTATCTCATGCCATTTTTTGACAAAAGCCATTGAAATACATTGACAAAGTTAGTTAACCTTTCCGTGCCATTTTTATTACTTAACACATTAACCATCAAGTTTAGCTCAGCTGGATCTGTAGATGCATGCTTCCAGCCATAGATTTTAATACAAAAACGATATCTACATATGTTTAACATTAAGGTTTTGGAAAGAAACTTTATTTGGCCGGTTTATTATTGCTTAACAAATTGTGCGATTAGCTATAAAAATAAAAGCAGACAAGCACCATCATTGTCTAAATTAATTAGATAACCTCAAACAACCTTACTTTACTGCTAAGTATCTGAGTGTACATCATATTTAAATGTGCACCACTAATTAGAGTTTACTGACAGCCCACCCCCTGAGGGAGTATGATGTGAGCAGGGAAATGTCAATAGTAGATTTGTAAACGATTGATGTGATTCAAGACCTAATAGACATCATGGCTGTCAGCCTGGAAGACGTTGCCTTGCATTTAAAAGGATTTAAGTAATTTGCTAGATTTAGACAAAATCTTGTGTTTTTGAAAAAATAACCACAATGTAGGATACAGTGTACTGGATTTGTTTGTTATAGGGACAATCAGTGAATAATTAGGGATTTCCTTACTATTTATTTACTTTTACATAGAGTCAGGGCTGGGGCAATTATCAGGGATGAACGTTCATAAGAATGCTCATTCCATATAGTAGCCCTGTGTCAATGTGCTGCGAATATCATCCAGTGAATGAGCAAACACCCGTCAGGTTAATCAAATCATATAATCATAGTTAGCACATAAAATTATTGTCAGGGCAGACTGTGTGTAAACAGGGATGTGATACAGTGAAACAATAAATCTTTATGGGGAGGCAGTAGCAATCATTTCTCTCCACATTAGATGATCACTGCCTATTAGAGATAAGCGAGCACTAAAATGCTCGGGTGCTCGTTATTCGAGTCAAATTTTACCAGATGCTCGGGTGCTCGTTTCGAATAACGAACCCCATTGAAGTCAATGGGAGACTCGAGACTTTTTGCAGGGGACCAAAGCTCTGCACAGAGAAGGTTGCGTGAAAACCTGGAAACCTCAGAAAATAATGGAAACACCACGGATATGGACAAGAAACAGCAGGGGCAGCATGCATGGATGCCTCTGAGTCTGCCTAATTGTACCATTACGCCAAATTCTGGGCAACATCCTGGTGGTGACCCTCAAGACAATTGTGCTGACCCAGACCAAGATGGGCAAGGCACATGCCCATCACATGTTATTAAAGCACCCAACTAGGTGCAACTAAGGTCCATCACCGCCTGCGGGTGACACTACTGCCCATGCTGGCACTGCTGCCCTATCCCCCACCCCAGGACGCAGGCATAAGCGTCTCCCTCCACGCACCCACCCAGTAGTCCACAGCGTACACAAAGTTCTCCCAGCACAGTGCCCAGCTCTCCCCATCCCAGACAGGCAAACACGCACCCACCATCCACCCACCCTGTCCACGGCAGACACAAAGACCTCCAAGCACAGTGCCCAGCTTTTCTAATTCCAGACGGGCTAAGATGCACACTGCACCCACCTATTAGTCTCCACACGTGGGTGGGTGCAGAGCCTTTTAGTGCCCCTCAAGACAATGTTTGTGTGCCAGTAACCCTCCTTGAAGTTGTGGGGGAGAGGCCACCAGTGACATTCAAGACAATTTTGGCCGACAGTGTAGTGGCGAGCCTCCAAAAAATCGTGGGTGAGAGCCTGGAGGTGACTCTCAGAAACAAATTGTTTAAAAAAGCATGGTGGTGCACTCCTGAATGAAAGTCTGTGACTGAGATTGCAGGTGAACCTGCTAAAATTGTAGTCTAGCACACCTTGGTGGTGAACCCCTAAATTACAAAGTTTGACTGAGATTGCAGTTTACAGCATGGGGGTGAGCTCTAGGATTACTTGTTAAGACTGAGATTGCAGTTTACAGCATGGCGGTGAACCCCAGAGTGGCTTGGTTAGACTAAGATAGCAGCTGAACCACCCAAAAATTTAGCCTGAAACAGCATGGCGGTGACTACAGTCTATTGAACAATTGTGTGGTGTGCGGTACTAGAGAATATGTGTTTTCTCTCAGATCCATTTAATACAGTCCAGTGAAAAATTGTGTGGTGTGCGGTGCACTAGCCGCAGTCTAGAGAATACGTTTTTACTCTCAGATTCATTTAATACAGTCCAGTGAAAAATTGTGTGTTGTGCGGTACACTAGCCGCAGTCTAGAGAATATGTTTTTTTCTCTCAGATACATATACTACAGTCCATTGAACAATTGTGTGGTGTGCAGTACATTAGCCGCTGTCTAGAGAATATGTGTTTTCTCTCAGATCCATTTAATACAGTCCAGTGAAAAATTGTGTGTTGTGCGGTAGACTAGCAACAGTCCTAGAGAATATGTTTTTTCTCTCAGATACATTTAATACAGTCCAGTGAAAAATTGTGTAGTGTGAGGTACACTAGCCGCAGTCTAGAGAATATGTTTTTTTTTTTTAAATTATATATACTACAGTCCAGTGAAAAATTGTGTGGTGTGCGGTACACTAGCCGCAGTCTAGAGAATACGTTTTTGGCCTCAGATAGTAATTCTACACTGTACTGAAAACGGTTTTGGCCTCGGATATTAATTCTACAGTTTAGTGAATACATAAAATGTTGAACCAAAGGGCTAAGGGTCGAGTACGAGGATGTGGGCGTCCAAGTGATGTAGGGGGGCAGAGGCCATGGTCCTGGGCAGGGTGACACAGTACCTGCTGATGAGGGAGAAGTGGAATGCCGCAGAGGTTCGCTCCCTAGCTTCATCTCGCAACTTACAGGGTCACATGGTACAGCACCATTGAAACCACAACAGTGCGAACAGGTGATGACGTGGATAGC
>ONZH01018600.1:0-110796 GCA_900303285.1 Rhinella marina | reverse complement strand
TCTGCGGCGTTCCACAGCTCCCTCATCAGCAGGTACTGTCTCACCCTGCCCAGGACCACGGCCTCTGCCCTCTGCAGTAATTGAATGCCCACGCCCTCGTCCTCGACCCTTAGGCCTGGGGTTCAAACCTTTCTGTATATAAGTGTATTATATAAAAAAAAATAAATAAACAGGCCTGGTGTACTGAAACCCACAAACTTGTTCAGTCTGGTTTAATTAAGTGACGTACAGAAAGTGTCACCTGGACAGAATATATGAATTGGAGAGAGTGTGCTGAACTGTGACACACAGAAAGGTTACACGCAGCTGTGTGAAATGGATTTGTATCACTGAGCTAAAACAACAAAAAAACTAATTTTTTTTTGTATATATTGTTTTGGATTTTTGTTTTTTTTGGAACGTGACGTGCAGAAACTATGGTAGAGCTGACTGACACCCTACTGACGGTGGCTATTTAGACTGCGACCCAGAAAAATGTCGCACAGAGATTTTTAGGATCAATCTATATACGTGACAGGTAGCAAATGACTTGGTTGTATTCTGTGACGTACAGAAAGTGTCACCTGGATAGAATATACGGATTGGAGAGAGTGTGCTGAACTGTGACACACAGAAAGGTTACACGCAGCTGTGTGAAATGGATTTGTATCACTGAGCTAAAACAACAAAAAAACTAATTTTTTTTTGTATATTTGTTTTGGATTTTTGTTTTTTTTGGAACGTGACGTGCAGAAACTATGGTAGAGCTGACTGACACCCTACTGACGGTGGCTATTTCGACTGCGACCCAGACAAATGTCGCACAGAGATTTTTAGGATCAATCTATATACGTGACAGGTAGCAAATGACTTGGTTGTATTCTGTGACGTACAGAAAGTGTCACCTGGATAGAATATACGGATTGCAGAGAGTGTGCTGAACTGTGACACACAGAAAGGTTACACGCAGCTGTGTGAAATGGATTTGTATCACTGAGCTAAAACAACAAAAAAAATAATTTTTTTTGTATATTTTGTTTTGGATTTTTGTTTTTTTTGGAACGTGACATGCAGAAACTATGGTAGAGCTTACTGACACCCTACTGACGGTGGCTATTTCGACTGCGACCCAGACAAATGTCACACAGAGATTTTTAGGATCAATTTATATACGTGACAGGTAGCAAATGACTTGGTTGTATTCTGTGACGTACAGAAAGTGTCACCTGGACAGAATATATGAATTGGAGAGAGTGTGCTGAACTGTGACACACAGAAAGGTTACACGCAGCTGTGTGAAATGGATTTGTATCACTGAGCTAAAACAACAAAAAAACTAATTTTTTTTGTATATTTTGTTTTGGATTTTTGTTTTTTTTGGAACGTGACGTGCAGAAACTATGGTAGAGCTAACTGACACCCTACTGACGGTGGCTATTTCGACTGCGACCCAGACAAATGTCGCACAGAGATTTTTAGGATCAATCTATATACGTGACAGGTAGCAAATGACTTGGTTGTATTCTGTGACGTACAGAAAGTTTCACCTGGACAGAATATACGGATTGGAGAGAGTGTGCTGAACTGTAACTGAGGAACTGGCACAAATACAGAACCATTCGTCAGCAAATAACAACTTCACTAGGGATGAGTTAGATGGATTGATGTCATTGGAAGGAGATTCTTCCATTGTGATTAAAATGGCGGACAAAGGGGGGAATATTGTTATCATGGGTCAGGAGCAATATTGTGATATGTGTCTGAATATTTTGAAGGACACTACCTGTTATGATAGGCTAACAAGTAATCCCAATGAAGGCTTTAAGGGGGAATTGAAGAACATTCTGGATCGTGCCCTGTCTTCTAAACTGATTAGCAAAACAGAATACAATGTTCTGCTGCCTGATCACCCCCAGTTGGCATGCTTTTATTGTCTGCCTAAAATCCATAAGGGGTTTAATCCTCTTAAAGGAAGACCCATTGTGTCTGGAACAAACTGTCTCACCCATAAGATCAGTGAATATGTGGATTCCATCCTTCGACCGTTTGTGGTTGCTCTTCCCTCGTATGTACGGGACTCAATGGAGATTGTTAATAAGCTTGACGGCCTCTATGTCGAGGAAAATACCTTTCTGGCTAGCCTCGACGTAGAGGCTTTATACAGCTCCATTCATCATGTCAAAGGTTTGGAGTCTGTAAATTATTTTTTACAGGAACGTGGGACCGCTTACTCCCCGCACAGTACCTTTGTCATCAATCTCCTGGATTTTATTCTTCACCATAATGTCTTCATCTTCGACCGCCACTTCTACCACCAGCTCAGGGGCGTTGCAATGGGGAGTCCCTGCGCGCCTACTTATGCTAACTTTTACCTGGGCTGGTGGGAGAAGGAAGTGGTGTTTGGTGAGGATTTGACATGTTGGTCGTCCCATGTGTCGGTGTGGCTTAGGTACATCGACGATGTCCTGATATTCTGGACTGGATCGGTGGAGGATTTCAGACAATTTGTAGAGGTTCTCAATAGCAACACATGTAACCTCTTTTTTACATCTGAGATTAACCCTGTGCAGATTACGTTTTTGGACCTTGTTATAATGAAGGCAGACGATGGGAAAATTCACACCAGCCTTTATCGCAAGGAAACCGCTACAAACAGCCTCCTGCATTGGAGTAGTTGTCATCCTCCGCCTCTGAAACACGGGATTCCCAAAGGGCAGTATCTTCGGGTACGCCGTAATTGTTCATCACTCACTGATTTTCGTCTGAAAGCCAGGGAACTTCAAAATAGGTTCCTGCAACGCGGCTACCCGAGGAGAGTCTTGTCCTCTGCGTACCAACATGCGTTATCTCGTACCAGAGAATCATTACTGAATCCCAGGAAAAAGGATTCTAGCGATGACAAGATTCGTCTGATTGCGACTTTCGATGCTGCTCATAGGGAAATCCAAGATATTTTGCGTAAGCATTGGAAGATTCTCTGTATGGATCCGGATGTAGGACATCTAGTGGGAAAGTTTCCTGCTGTTACTTTCCGCAGGGGTCGCAATTTGAAGGACTGGCTGGTCCACAGCTTTTTTCAGTCCCCAAAACCATCTACCTGGCTAACTAGTACTCTTAAAGGGACGTTTCGTTGTGGCGGGTGTGTAGCGTGCAATGCCATCTTGGGTGGGCGGACCTTTACATGCACAACCACCTCAAAGGTGTATGACATTAGATGCTTTATTAATTGTAAGTCGACGGGTCTGGTGTATTTGGCCACATGTGTATGTGGCCTACAGTATGTCGGCAAAACGATCCGACAGTTTCGTAGACGGATCGGTGAACATCTAAACGATATTAGAAAGGCTGCTGACATGCCCATTGCACGCCACATTCATGATCATCATTCTGGTGACTTTGGGTCGATCCAGTTCCAGGGCATAGAAATTGTAAGACCCTCACCCAGAGGGGGTGATCTGGATCGGCGTATTCTGCAGAAGGAAGCCCAATGGACGTTTCGATTGGGCACTGTGCGTCCCTCAGGTCTAAATGAATACATCTCTTATACCTGCTTTATTGACTAGGGGGTTCATTAATATGAAGTAAGATCAAGCCCCCTTTTCTTTCTTTTCTTTTTTTGAGTACTCAAGTTGCCATTTACTCTTCTATGGCAATGTGCCTGTTGTATGTTTTATTACATCATTAACTTGCCTCAGCACATCATCTTTTGTTAATCATCATGATGTGATACAATATTTAGGGTTGCATATAAGCCTCTTTATATCTCTTGTTTTTTCCTGTCTTTCCTGTATTGGATGTATGTTATATGTAATGCCCGTACTGACCAGGGTTTCTGCTTAGTTATGTCCCTCCTGTATTGTATATGGGGTTAGCACTCATGACGTATCCGAGGCGGCTTCGGAGTGGAGGGGCGTGCATAATTAGCTTCTGGCTCCGCCCCCTCCTCTTGATTGGCCGCACGTCACTGTGCCTTACCCATTGAGGGGTGTGGTTTCCTCGTTTTAAACGCTGGCTTCGCGCGGCCGCGCGCGGCCAGTACAGTGCCGATTTAGCAGTCACGCACCACCAGTGTGGCTGCTTTTGCTGATGTAGATTTGCTACGAGCGTATACAGCATAATAGTACCTGCTCCTGATGATTCACATTGATGAAACGCGTTGAGCGTTTAAGTTCTATGCTGGAGCAGTAGCAATCGCTATTTAGGAATAGACAACTCAGTTCTTATGCTCGATTTTGCATCTCCTAATTTCAGCTAATGCTGTACACCATACTGGGTGATTGCAACGAGCATTTTTCTGACCGCTGCGTATGATATATGAGCCGCCAGTACCCCTAGGTACTTTCTTTCCTCCAGGGATACAGACATCAACACACATTGTATCCTTGTTGGAGAGGGGTAATTGGTGGCACTTATGCTAGCGGACTGTGTCTATTTCCTAACATATTATCCCCCCTTTTGGGTAGTGTCCATACATCCACTAGTGACACCCCAATAGTGGGTCAATTGTAGGTGTAACCAGAGAATCCTAATTCCTACCCATATAAACGCAGTGCTGGATCAGGTCATCATATCTGACATTCCAGCAACATATTGGGATAGTGTGAGATTGGGCATTCTCTTGGTATTCCATACATACTACGTCTTTTAATTAATTTGGGATATTTGTCATTCCACTTCCCTTTTTCCTTTGTGAGTCCATTGCACTAGTTGCGAATAAAGTATTTAGTTCTCAGCGTCTGTAAATAGTCCGTGATTGGAACCAAAGATCTCAAATTTGGACTCATCAGACCAAAGCACAGATTTCCACTGGTCTAATGTCCATTCCTTGTGTTCTTTAGCCCAAACAAGTCTCTTCTGCTTGTTGCCTGTCCTTAGCAGTGGTTTCCTAGCGGCTATTTTACCATGAAGGCCTGCTGCACACAGTCTCCTCTTAACAGTTGTTGTAGAGATGTGTCTGCTGCTAGAACTCTGTGTGGCATTGACCTGGTCTCTAATCTGAGCTGCTGTTAACCTGCGATTTCTGAGGCTGGTGACTCGGATGAACTTATCTTTCGCAGCAAAGGTGACTTTTGGTCTTCCTTTCCTGGGGTGGTCCTCATGTGAGCCAGTTTCTTTGTAGCACTTGATGGTTTTAGCGACTGCACTTGGGGACACTTTCCCAATTTTTCGGATTGACTGACCTTCATTTCTTAAAGTAATAATGGCCACTCGTTTTTCTTTACTTAGCTGCTTTTTTCTTGTCATAATACAAATTCTAACAGTCTATTCAGTAGGACTATCATCTGTGTATCCACCTGACTTCTGCCTAACGCAACTCATGGTCCCAACCCCATTTATAAGGCAAGAAATCCCACTTATTAAACCTGACAGGGCACACCTGTGAAGTTAAAACCATTAGATGACTACCTCTTAAAGCTCATCAAGAGAATGCCAAAAGTGTGCAAAGCAGTAATCAAAGCAAAAGGTAGCTACTTTGAAGAACCTAGAATATAAGACATATTTACAGTTGTTTCACACTTTTTTGTTAAGTATATAATTCCACATGTGTTAATTCATAGTTTTGATGCCTTCAGTGTGAATCTACAATTTTCATAGTCATGAAAATACAGAAAACTCTTTGAATGAGAAGGTGTGTCCAAACTTTTGGTCTGTACTGTACAACTGAGCTCAGAAAAAGCTGAGATTTAAATGTATACATTTAAAGATTTACTGAATCTTGTTCCACCAAACTGATTTTTCAAACTTTATTAGCTATTTACATGTTTCACAAGAATTAAAGGAAAATGGAGGCAAAATTTCAAAATTTCACTCTTTTGTGGGTTTTATATTTTAGTACATTTTTCCTGTAAGATAGCTAAGGTTAAAAAAAGTTAACAAAATCTCAATATTTATTACCCTAATTCTGCAGTTTACGGAAACATCCCCTGTGTGTTTGTAAACATCTGTTTGGGCAGACGGCAAGGCTCAGAAGGAAAGGATCGGCATACAGTTTTTGGAGGGCAGATTATGTTGGAATGGTTTTCATGGGCCATGTTATATTTGATGAGAACCTAAGGTACCCTTAAAGTAGAAACCCTCCATTTGGAAACTACACCCCTCAAGGAATTTATTGAGGGGTGTATTGACCACTTTCACCCCACAGGCATTTCATAGAATTTAGAAACCTAGCTATGGAAATGAAAATTTTAATTTCTTCCAATCAAATGTTGCATAAGCTCCCCATTTTTAATTTTCACAAGGGGTAACAGGAGAAAAACATCCCTAAATTTTATTAAGCATTTTTTCCCGATATGTAGCCTTGAATTGCTGTTTGGGCACAAGGCAGTAATCAGAATACAAGTAGCGCCATATGGTTTTTGTAGGGTGGATGTTTGTGGAGTGGTCTACAGATGCCATAATGCTATTGATATAGCCATTTTCTTTCAACAGAGCTTTGTCATGGGTTTTGTTTTGGGGTACATACTTCTTTTTGATCACTAGCTGTTTAAGAAGTAGGATTAAAAAAGGCATTAACTCTGCCACTGCTTTTTGAGTTTTGTTTTTGCAGCAAACACCCTTTGGGAAAATGACATGTTATCTTTATTTTGCTGGTCTGTATGACCTATATTTTACCACTGTTACACAAAGTATGAGGTCTCATTTTTGTGGGATGAGCTGAAGTTTTCATTGGTGCCATTTTGGTGTACATAGTACTTTTTGATCGGTCGCTATTACCCTTTTTGTAAGGCATGATACTTTTTTCTTATAGCGTTTATCTGACTGGATAGAGCAAGTGATATTTTTATATAGCCAGTTATTACAGATGAGGCAATATCTAATATGTCTATTTTTGTAGTATGTCTATGGGGACTTGTCTTTTGCAGGATGAGTTGAGGTTTTCATTGGTTTCATTTTGGGGTATATAGTCAGTTGTAATGGACATGGCAATACCCGAAAATTTGTGTCCTAATGTGGGAAGTACCCGCTGTTTAGGATGATTATTCTCGTCCTGAATTGTGAGCACTGCGGCCTTATCTCAGCTATTCCTAGGCCTGTGACGACAAGGTCATTGTGACCTAGGAGCAGCTGGGCCCCATAAAAGTGAAAGGGGCTGAGCACAATACCAAGCACAACCGCTATACAATGTACAGCACTTGGTATATACGGAGAAGACTGAGGAAAGTTGTTGCCAAAGAATAAATATGCACTACAGACTTGAAGTTTTATGTCCTCAGTTGTTTTATTTCTGAAGTCACATGTTATGATCTACAAGCTATTAATGTCAAATAGTGGCTTTATTTTCTCATTAATTTGTGTATGCAGGTTTCTCTATAATAAATGCAACCAGCAGATGAAATGCCATGTGGGTTTAATTAGTAAATGATACAAATTGCATTGTTATTGTGCACTTCAAGTGACAGAATTTAACAATGTTCCACTGGATTTATGTTCAGAAAAAAAGCACACAAAATGTTTATCGATTTGTAGCAAAGTTAAATAATAGTTTTATCTTATAACAATGTAAAAGTATAGGAAGCGGTGAACAAGGTCTCCATCATAGATTTCTTTAAAAAAAAACTTTTTCCTTGAACTGAAACTTAACAGGCTACATTGTAATCAGTGGAGTCTATTCAGCTCAGTTCATCTCAGTTATATGCCGAATCTAACACGTCTGTTATTTTCATTTTTCTTCTCCTCTAATGGAGAGGAACAATAGAAATATATCATGGTGGTGTGGACTCACCCTACACTCATAAAATTTATTTACGGTGATAAGGAAATCTGTTAAATGGATTCTGTCACCAGGATAATCACTATTGAAGTAAAGCCATGGCCTAATAGCATTTAGTACCTTATTTCCAGATGTGTCTTTGTTTCAGCAATAGATGTTTTCTATCTTCTGAAAATCCAGTTTATTTGGTATGCAAATAAGCCAGTAAGGTGCCTAGAGGGGCGTCACTCTTGCAGGAAGGAGCCCAGGCACAACTCTTGCTAGTGCCCAAACCCGCCCTCCATGCTGGAAGCAGGGAAAAGGGGCAGGGTTATGGCTTAAATGTGATGTAGGAGGCGTGCCTGGGCTCCTTCCTGCAAGAGTGATGCCCCTCTGGGCACATTACTGGCTCATTTGCATACCAAATAAACTGGATTTTGAGAAGATAGAAAACATCTATTGCTAAAACAAAGGGACATCTGGAAATAAGGTACTACGTGCTTTTAGGCCATGGCTTTACTTCAATAGAGATTATGCTGGTGACAGATTCCCTTTAATCACAAGAAAACATCTACTGAGCAGGTTTTAATTTTAGGTTTTCTTTTCAGGCAGTGACCCACATTTAATTGTGGTTATATCTTAATTAAAAATTTGGCACAATTACATCTAATTTTATACACATTCATGCAAGTAAGCCAAAAACGCATAAATCACTGTGCCATGACACCACACCAGTTTTAGATTCTGTTTTTTGAGGTCAAAGCAATACATGGATCAAGCTATATGGAGAGGTGTAAGTCATTCCTTTATATGCTCCAATCCTTATGAATCCAGCATAAACATGTACAATTAGAAATAAAAACAGATTCTATTCAAATAGTATATTTTACTATATAGTTTAAATGAGTAAAAATGCCACATTGACTTTTAGAACATACAATGAGTGCTTGAAACTGTTACGTATTTCTCATTTCTGGTTATGCATTCCTTATTA
The DNA here is from genome assembly GCA_900303285.1 of Rhinella marina. Taxonomy (NCBI): domain Eukaryota; kingdom Metazoa; phylum Chordata; class Amphibia; order Anura; family Bufonidae; genus Rhinella; species Rhinella marina. The sequence continues at coordinate 102,133 of ONZH01018600.1, read as the reverse complement.
ATGTCAGACAAGTATTTCACCCTTTCCAAAATATTGATGCTTTTGGTACACCATTTTAAAGAATATTACTCACTAGACATAAATTGAAAAAAAAAAAAGCCATAATTCCCTGATCCATTCTAGGTAATCTAACGGGTTGTACTTCCTGGTCCCTCTTGTAGCAGAAATATGACCATTAAGATAGGGGGATGGCCAGTGCTATAGCCAGTGATACGCTTAGTAGTCACATTTCCTATTTTGAGAGGAACCAGGAAGTAGAGATTAGCAGTGGAACTTCCGGAATGGGAGAGATATGGGATTGACAAGGTGAATATGAAAAAATAAATAAATAACAGCATTCTGAATTTAAAAATCAAACACATCAGATGGACAATTCTTTTAAGCAATGCACCTTGTTATTGAGTGAATTGCTACTAACATTTACTCTTATTGGAATGTAAAGCTCAATAATTACACACACTATTATGCTGATAATTGTTATGTAGCATATAAAATGTAAGAAAAATATGATTATTAGTTGACGTACATAACATCCTATCATGGGCTTATATACCATAAAATACTCATCTGTGGAGCCTATACAGCCTGATAATAGCATTATATTGTGTTGCCTATTGGCTGTGCTAAAATTAAAACCAAGCTGTAGTCAGCCCTGAAAGCTTTCAATCAATAAGATCATGCTACTGATAGATGTTTCTTGAAGTGTTTTTTTTGTTCTCTCATCTCAACTCGTTATGCTGAAATGATGTGATGCACCAATATTTATTAATAACGTCCTAAGATTTGTATAAATGATGTCATATTGTCATACTCAGAATCAGCATGTATGATGCAGTTGCTCCAATGTATAGTATGTAGTTGACAAAATTTATTAGACTAAATTTCAACCATATGCCAAAATGTATACTTGAAGACAACACCTTATTAAGACATATACATCCATCTTTTATTAGCAGGGTTGGCATCTGTTAATAAAGTGTGGATCTACCTCTAGGATATTTGGCTATTCCAAATATTACATAGTCAGAATACGGTATTAGATCAACATATTTGATGAACTTCTCCTTTAAAGGGGCTCCTGAGATAAGAAGAAGGAGAGAAAGCGAGACAAGCTCAATAGAAAAATAGAAAGTCTATGAGCCCGTCTTGATTCTGTCCTCCTATAGTGAGGAGAGAGAGCACACTATGCAAGCTCTTCTCTCTTAGCACTTTGACCACTACTAATCAAAACTGATCTCTATGACATATCAAAAGTTTTGACTGGTGAGGATCTGAGTGCTGGGACCCCTACAAGTGCTAGAATGAGTAAAGAGAAAAGCTAGCAAATTCCAATCTCACTCCTTGTTGAAGGAGAGGAAGTGAGACAAGCTCAATAGAAAGTCTATGAGCCGTCTTATTCCCGTTCTCCTGCAGAGAGCACACTATGCAAGCTCTTCACTCTCAGCGCTTTGACCCTTACTAATCAAAATTGATCTCCATGACACATCAAAAGTTTTCTGAAAACTCTGACCCTTTAAGAAAAGTTTACTGAAAATACAATAGAAATAGAAAAAAAAGTCTTCTCAGAGTCAGTAGTTAACAACATTTTCCAAGAAGAACAGGGAAAACTTTACATGTCTAATTGTGGAATATTTATAAAATCTGTATATCTTGTTCCCACCTAATTAATGCTTGTTAATTACAGCAAGTAATATGCCCTTGGCATTGTGTATGACCTAAGCAAACAATATCATTTAATAAATATCTTCAGATCCTCAGGGCAGTAAGTACAATTGGCTTTATAATGAAATCACTTGCGAAAACAGCACAGAGAATGCACATTAATATTCTAGTGCTTTCCTAGAAGAAATTACAATGAGAGAGGCTGGATGTAATATAGCTATATCAGGACAACACTTGCATATTTATATTTTAAAACAACAATTGCACTAAATATATGAAAGAAGCAGCAAATACCTTTGGGAGACATGGATTTTTAAAAGGGTTATGTAAAAATGTTGCTTGTAAAAAAATATACTTATCCTAAAAGGTATATTTCATATACCATTATAGTGAATCAATGCAAACATATTAAGTATTATTAGTACTGAACAGTATAACAGTACATGAAAGGCTCAGTTGGTTAGAGGTACTAGAGAAGGACAAAAGTTATTTTAAGTCCAAATCGGTCAAGAAATTTTATTTGGGTTCTTTGAATGCCTGAAAAAGTCTCTCTCTCTCTCTCTCTCTCCTTCTCTCTCTTTTCATATATTTAAACATTTATATTATAACTAGAGATGAGCGAGCACTAAAATGCTGGGGTGCTCGTTATTCGAGTCGAACTTTTCCCGATGCTCGGGTGCTCGTTTCGAATAACGAACCCCATTGAAGTCAATGGGAGACTCGAGCATTTTTTGCAGGGGACCAAGGCTCTGCCTAGGGAAGGCTGGGTGAAAGCCTGGAAACCTCAGAAAATGATGGAAACACCACGGAAATGGACAGGAAACAGCAGGGGCAGCATGCATGGATGCCTCTGAGGCTGCCTAATCCCACCATTACCCCAAATTCTCAAGCAACAGCCTGGTGGTTACCCTCATGGCAATTGTGCTCACCCAGACCAAGAATGGCGAGGCACATGCCCATCACATGTTAGGGAAGCACCCAACTAGGTGCAACGAAGGTCCATCCCCGCCTGCAGGTGACACCACTGCTCATGCTGGCACTGCTGTGCTATCCCCCTCCCCACGACGCAGGCATAAGCCTGACATATCATGGTGACAGATAAGTGACACCAACAAGTGACCAAGTTAGATTGAGGTAGCAGTCAAATGTCTGTAGGCAAGCCTCCAAAAAATTTGTTTTGGAGTGTCCGAAGTTGACCCTCCTAAAAAATTGTTTAGGAGTATCTGTAGTTGACCCTTCTGTAAAATATTTTATTTGTTTTCCCTATTAGTTAATGTACAACCCATGGCTGGCATGGTGGGAATATATAGGGAAGCACCCAACTAGGTGCAACGAAGGTCCATCACCCATGCCCATGCTGGCACTGCTCTCCTATCCCCAGCCACACAATGCAGGCATAAGCCTAACACAGCATGGCGGTGACACCAACAAGTGACCAAGTTACATGAGGTAGCAGGTGAGCCACCCAAAAATTTAGCCAGACGCAGCATGGTGGTGACAACAGAGTGACCGAGTTAGACTGAGGTAGCAGGAGGTGAGGCATCCTCCAAGTGGGCAGTACATGAGCGGCCCCAGGGTCAGACTCGGTCAGAGTATGTGAAATGTCCAGGGTGGCCGAATGCCGGGCTCGACGGCGGACCCGTTTCGGGTTATCGATTTTCGAAATGTTGGCTGACATCAAGTTTAGTATCTGTTCTTATCAGTTTCTGTGGCTGTTGGTGGTAAAGTGGTGAGCATAGCTGCTTCCCAAGCTGTTGACCCGGGTTCGATTCCCGTCTATCGCAGGAGGCAATTAAAAGAAGAACCAAAAAAAAAATCAGTACAATATCTAATACGTCCCCTACCCGGGTAAATTGTTTGGAGAGAGGGCCTGTAGGTGGGGGGCAGGCAGGGGGAAGGAGGTTGAGCTGGAAGAGCTAGAGGAGTGCCCCCTGGGCTAGCGTGTGGTGGTGGCAACAGCCGGATGGAGTTCGAATGACGACGCAGGACCCCAACTTAAAAATTTAGAATCAACCAGTACAATTGTCAATTATGCGCTCGATCAAGTGTGGCATGTGTTCTATGTATTCTTCTCAGTTTAATACCGTATATGGCAGCTATCCGGAAAAATAGTTTGGAGAGAGAGAAAGATAGGAAAAAGATGTAAATTGTTTGGAGAGAGGGCCTGTAGGTGGGGGGCAGGCTGAGGGGAAGGAGGTTGAGCTGGAAGAGCCAGAGGAGTGCCCCCTGGGCTAGCGATTGTGGTGGTGACAACAGCCGGTTGGAGTTCGAATGACGACGCAGGACCCCAACTTAAAAATTTAGCATCAACCGGTACAATTGTCAATTATGAGCTCGATCAAGTGTGGCATGTGTACTATGTATTCTTCTCAGTTTAATACCGTATATGGCAGCTATCCGGAAAAATAGTTTGGAGAGAGAGAAAGATAGGAAAAAGACATAAATTGTTTGGAGAGAGGGCCTGTAGGTGGGGGGCAGGCTGGGGGGAAGGAGGTTGAGCTGGAAGAGCCAGAGGAGTGCCCCCTGGGCTAGCATGTGTGGTGGTGACAACAGCCAGATGGAGTTCGAATGACGACGCAGGACCCCAACTTAAAAATTTAGCATCAACCGGTACAATTGTCAATTATGAGCTCGATCAAGTGTGGCATGTGTACTATGTATTCTTCTCAGTTTAATACCGTATATGGCAGCTATCCGGAAAAATAGTTTGGAGAGAGAGAAAGATAGGAAAAAGACATAAATTGTTTGGAGAGAGGGCCTGTAGGTGGGGGGCAGGCTGGGGGGAAGGAGGTTGAGCTGGAAGAGCCAGAGGAGTGCCCCCTGGGCTAGCATGTGTGGTGGTGACAACAGCCAGATGGAGTTCGAATGACGACGCAGGACCCCAACTTAAAAATTTAGCATCAACCGGTACAATTGTCAATTATGAGCTCGATCAAGTGTGGCATGTGTACTATGTATTCTTCTCAGTTTAATACCGTATATGGCAGCTATCCGGAAAAATAGTTTGGAGAGAGAGAAAGATAGGAAAAAGACGTAAATTGTTTGGAGAGAGGGCCTGTAGGTGGGGGGCAGGCTGGGGGGAAGGAGGTTGAGCTGGAAGATCCAGAGGAGTGCCCCCTGGGCTAGCATGTGTGGTGGTGACAACAGCCAGATGGAGTTCGAATGACGACGCAGGACCCCAACTTAAAAATTTAGCATCAACCGGTACAATTGTCAATTATGAGCTCGATCAAGTGTGGCATGTGTTCTATGTATTCTTCTCAGTTTAATACTGTATATGGCAGCTATCCGGAAAAATAGCTTGGAGAGAGAGAAAGATAGGAAAAAGATGTAAATTGTTTGGAGAGAGGGCCTGTAGGTGGGGGGCAGGCTGAGGGGAAGGAGGTTGAGCTGGAAGAGCCAGAGGAGTGCCCCCTGGGCTAGCGATTGTGGTGGTGACAACAGCCGGATGGAGTTCGAATGACGACGCAGGACCCCAACTTAAAAATTTAGCATCAACCGGTACAATTGTCAATTATGAGCTCGATCAAGTGTGGCATGTGTACTATGTATTCTTCTCAGTTTAATACCGTATATGGCAGCTATCCGGAAAAATAGTTTGGAGAGAGAGAAAGATAGGAAAAAGACGTAAATTGTTTGGAGAGAGGGCCTGTAGGTGGACCTCTGGAAAAATTGTTTGGAGAGAGAGCCTGTAGGTGGACCTCTGGAAAAATTGTTTGGAGAGAGGGCCTGTAGGTGGACCTCCGGAAAAATTGTTTGAAGAGAGGGCCTGTAGGGGGCCCTCCTGAAAAATTCTGGTAAAAGAGTGCCAGTTGGACCTCTAAAAAATGGCTTTTTTTTGGTCAGCGTTAGGCAAAGACGACAAGGAGGAGGAGGAGTAGGAGTAGGAGGAGTAGAGAAGAGGAATCGGATACATAAGTTATTTAAATCTTTAGCTGCTTTCCCCCGGAGGAGATTTGAATTCCGGTGAAATCCAGGCTTTGTTCATTTTAATAAGCGTCAGCCTGTCAGCACTGTCAGATGACAGGCGTGTACGCTTATCGGTGATGACGCCACCAGCTGCACTGAATACCCGCTCTGACAGCACGCTAGCGGCAGGGCAGGCCAGCACCTCCAAGGCGTACTGCGCCAGTTCAGGCCACGTGTCCAGCTTTGAAACCCAGTAGTTGTATGGAGCAGAGTGATCGCTATGGACGTTGGTATGGTCAGCTAGGTACTCGCTCACCATCTTTCTGTACAGCTCCCCCCTACTCTGCCTAGACTGGGGACAGGTGACAGTGTCTTGCTGGAGTGACATAAAACTGGCAAAGGCCTTGGAGAGCGTTCCCCTGCAAGTGCTGGACAAGCTGCCTGCTTGCCTCCTCTCCCCCGCTACTTGGCCCACAGAACCATGCCCTCTGCCGCTAGCGGCGTCAGATGGGAAGGATTGTTTCAGCTTGTGCACCAGGGCCTGTTGATATCTATTCACTCTCATACTCCTTTCCTCTGCAGGGATGAGAGTGGAAAGGTTCTGCTTGTACCGTGGGTCCTGGAGAGTGAACACCCACTAATCTATGTTTGAAAAAATGCTTCTAACGCGAGGGTCACGGGATAGGTAGCCTAACATGAAGTCTGTGTGAAATGGATTTGTATCACTGAGCTAAAACAACAAAAAAACTATTTTTTTAATATATTTTTTTTAGTTTTGTTTTTTTTGGAACGTGACGTGCAGAAACTATCGTAGACCTAACTCACACCCTGCTGATGGTGGCTATTTTGACTGCGACCCAGACAAATGTCGCACAGAGATTTTTGGGATCAAGCTATATATGTGACAGGCAGCAAAAGACTTGGTTGTATTAAGTGACGTACAGAAATTGTCACCTGGACAGAAAATACGGATTGGAGTGAGTGTACTGAACTGTGACACACAGAATGGTTCCACACTGCTGTGTGAAATGGAATTGTATCACTGAGATATAACAATAAAAAAAGGGGGTTATATATGGCGATAGCTGCACTACTAGTGCCAGCCAGCCAAGCCAGGAGACAAAAAAAAATTCTTGTAGCCCTTAGAAGGGCTGTTGGGTTCTTGGGAGATCACTCCTGCCTAACAGAGAACTAAATGCAGGCCCTAACACTCTCCCTGAAACGCAACAGCTCTATCCCTAACGACATCCAGACAGCATCTGAGCCGAGCACCGCGGCCAGTCACTAGTATATTCCAGGGTCACCTGATCAGGCCAGCCAACCCCTGCTATCGACATGTAAGGGCCCCACGTGATGCTGGGTGTACCGCAGAGTCTCCTGGCTTGTGATTGGCTGAGTTTATAGGCGAGATACTCGTCCGAGCACTTACGAGTACCGTAATACTCGAACGAGCACCAAGCTCGGACGAGTATGCTCGCTCATCTCTAATTATAACATTTATATATTTATAACATTTAGCTTTCAGTGCTTCAAAAAATTATGTTTTCTGAATGGGAGGCCATTTAGAAATCATTTATGCCTGGTTTTTGGTGGGAAAAAAGTAACAACATTTTGCAGAATTAACATTTTTTGCAAAAGTGTTGCAACTTTTGAATGTTTTATGCCACTCTTGCCACTTTATATTTTTTAAATTAGAGCTTAACATAAGGGTTAAGGTCATAAATGATCAGGAACTCAGTCCAACCACCCGGGTACAAAAGGGATTCCACCTATTGTACAGGCAGTCAATAAGAATCAGCACTAGAAGTAACTTGTTTTTACCTGCATTCAACACATTAAGTATTCATTGAAGAATTTTGGCTGAAAATTATTGGTGTGTTTTTGATGATCTAACAGTAGAATTTAAAATTTAATAGATGGACCCTAATTATTAGAGGTCTTAACCAGCGCTCCCCGTATTGTACAGTAGGTTTTACTTGGCCAAAGTGAAGCTTTTACTTCAATGCAATTATAGAAAAACCTCTTTAAGACATCCAACCTAAAAACCATTAGAAAGTTGTCTTCTAGGAGGATGCCTTCTCTAAGAAGATGGTACTGCATAGTTTTTCAATAGCACATTCATCAGCATGGTTTCAGTGTCTGATATTACTGCTCAGTACTTTCACATATTCATATGTATTGTTCACCACAAGCAGCTGCCAGTATTTGCATGTTTCTCCAAATGCACAGCTGAAAAAAGTTGGAATGCTATTCATGTCTTTCATTTGGCTTCAAAATTTGGCTTGTGTGACCTTTTGAATAAAACACACACTATTCAGTATTCAAGGACTATTGCATAATTGAAAGTCAAATCAATGTATCTGCTACATATCACAGTCAATGAATTAAAAAAAATCAGTTTTTTATTTATTATGGAGCTATGTATACAACATATATATATATATATATATATATACAACAGTTAGTTCCTTAGCTTTACTGTTCAAAATTTTTGATTTGGCACAGGGGCATACAAATAAATTATAGGGGCCTATAGCAAAAATCCCCATCCATGAGGCAAGAGAACATCACCATTCCTCATGGGTTATTTTTGCACAATAAATTTATATTGTGTCATGGAGGGATAGATAGATAGATAGATAGATAGATAGATAGATAGATAGATAGATAGATAGATAGATATACAGAGATGTTGCAGCTGGACCGGTAGATCCTACACAATCATAGTTTTTCCAAGCTGGTGTCCCAACTGGTCCCATAAATGCTCAATTGGCGACCGGGTAGACTGAGGAAATGTTGCAATCAGGCGGAGGCATTCTTAGGAAACACTTGATGTGTGTGAGCATTATCCTAAAAATGCCTGCTGGAACCCCTGTCATGAGAGGCAACACATGTGTCCAATAGATTTCCTACATATATCAATGATCTGTCAGTGTGCCTTATATAACTACTAAGAGTAACCGACTGTCATATGTTATGGCTCCACAGACCATCACGCATCAATTGGGGCAGTGTCGCTCCACATCAAAAGCAGGATTGAAGCTCTCATTACAAGGCCTCCATACTGAAACCCAACCCATGCTGTATCCCAAATAGAACTTGGATTTTTAACTTAAGATTGCAGCAGTCCAGTTTTCTCATTCACAATACCACTGCAAATGAAGGCACTGGAGGCTCGCTGTCAATGATAGGACACATAATGGACACTGTGACTTTAAATTACCTTCTGCAAAGTACCTCAGACATGTGTAATGTAGGTGCTACTTTTGTCTGGATGGTGGATAAGGAAACTGGAAGCTGCTTGCTGCTATTTGTGGTTTGTTTGGGCTAATCAGAGCCTCTCTGTCATATGTGCATGCCCTTGCACACAATATGTCATTGGTCAGAATGGACTAGATGGTGGGAAATTTGTCAAAATGCTCATCCTGTTTCTCTCTATCCAATGATATGCCCACTTTTGAAGTCTGTCAACTGGACAAAATATCTTCAAGCACTTTGTAGACGCATATCTAGCAGTCAATGATCTTTTATCAAGAGGTACACTATCCAAATGTAGCCTTTGAGAGCCTTTTTATAGGGCATTGAGAAAGGTATTTTTGTGGCAAGACTAAGTGTCTAATCAGACCACACCTGCAATCAATTACATAACTGCATAATGAGTTTTGCATCAGTCTGACAATTCTACCTGGGTGTGTTATTTTTGTCAATGTCATTTCTACGGGCTCTTTTATAGCCTACAATGGAATTAAAGCCATATTCTTGGTCCAAGAATCTTGGCTTTAAAACAAGACCAAGGGCAGGGCTCTAGGCCCCATCAGACCTAAATTAGAGCAGGATGACGTTAAAGTTGCATATACTGTACTTGCAGCTCTCATTTCAGCCTATGTGAAGGAGAAGAGGGGTGCTGGGTCTACAAACAGGCAGCTTGAAGGGAGAAAAAGTCACAGACCTTCCTCTTGTCCTTGTCAGACTTACATTAGACATTAACCCTTCATATATTGAAAGAATCCCTGCATAATGTTGAAATTAGTTTGTTAATCCCCCCCCCCAAAAAAAAAGTATTATATTATTTATACATTATATATATTTCAAAATGATTCTGATTCCAACTACAACTTGTCCTGCAGAATTCAAGGCTTCAATCAGCAACACTGAAGAAACAATAAAGCAAATATAAAACAGGGAAAATGTTACTGTCCTTAAGCATAAATATTTTCAAGGTATAGCATTCGCTAATAATCTAGGAATTTTAATTTAGGAAAGGAATATAACTTAAAAGTGCTAGTAATGATGTTAGATAAAGAAAACAAAGACACCTGCTTAGCAGATCAGGGAGCATTTTTAACAGCCGATAATAAGCAGTTACAGTCAGTACAGAGTATGGGAAAACAAAAAGGTAAGAAAAAAGGATATTAAAAGGGGTAATTAAAATACTAGTTTGCATACATATACAGAAGAAAAACAAAACAACTAAACATCTTACATAATGAATTGAGCTGTAAAGCTCAGCACAGCAGGAAGGTAAATTAACTCTGCCATGATGGAAGAAAAGAGACAGAGTGTCAAATAAAAATCTTTGCAATTTTCACAACTAAATATATTTACTAGAGCAAAATCTCCCAGTATGAAAAGGCAGTTTGGATGATTAATTTTACCAAATATGCTATAGTAGCATTGTCACATGCTATAGCAAGTGTAGAGATTACAATACTGGAAAAAAATGCCCGTAAAAAACAGGAAATGTCTACTGTTAAGCAAAATAGACCCAGTGGGTTTATATAAAAATTTTACATGTAATAGACAACAGTATATTCTTTAATGTAATGAAATAATTATAATGATATAATTTTTTTTTTTACATTTCAATGACCAAGGCAAGGTTGGTAATATAAAACAATGAAAAGAGTTAGACTAGCTAATAAAACTCGATTGAAATTGAAAGCCCATAGTCTAAAGACAGCTGTCTCAATGATCAGCCAATCACTATGGGCATGGATATAACTTTCCTAGCAGAGAAGTGTTAAGCGGTCCTTTCTCCACTCAGAGATGAGTTGTATTTAAATCTGACTATGGGTGATAAAAAAATGGAAAGCTGAAGTTTAAAGGGGTTTACTCGCTAACACTTCTTACCTCTTTATAGGTGGTCAGACCCTCAGCAGTTGGACACCAATAACACACCACTGCACCACCCATTCCATTCCCATAGGGGACTACTGAACATTATGATCCCTGGGGGCACCAGTTGTGAGAAACCTCAGCAATAAAATACTTACTGTATCTCCTATCATTTGGATGTAGGATAAGAAGTGTTAGTGAAAAAATAATCTTTAATTTTGATTGCTTGTAAAGATGAGCGAATAAAATCCAATGAAGGGGAATCAGAATTTCAGACTAAATTTGATTAGCCATGAAGCCTAATTTCCTTGTACTTTGTGGTAGCAAGTCAATTTAACCTGAAATAGTGTATAAACCAAAAAAAAAAATCATACTTACCTCCTCCATTTGCTGGCGACGGGCTGGGTGCCTCCATCTTAAATGAAGATCTCGGGCAAAATCCCTTGCATGGTGACATATGACTATCGTACACCAGCCGGCGTCATCTCGGGCTGAGCGAGATTTTGCGCAAGATAGCAAGACAGTGGTGGCTGGCCATCACGGGCAAATGGAGGCAGTAAGTATAAATTCATTTTTTTTCTGTTAATTTTATACTCTATTATTACTCTCAGATGCCACAATCATGAATGAATGCGGAATCTAAGGGGTACAATTATGGGAAGTAATTTGTCATAAAGCTAATATTTTTTTAAAATTTGGCGTAGCAGCAAAATAGAATTTTCGAAAACTTTACTCATCTCTAGTTGCTTGTAACTAAGTAAAGATAAAAAAGGTACAAAGGGCTGAAACAACCATAAGCTTTTTATGAACTCACTTGCTGCTTAAAGTGACATTGGTTAAGGGAAGCCCATTACAAATGTTGGGGGCCCCATGGGTACCTGTTACACCTTGACAATGGGTCATTCTTCAGAAACCTCCAGTCATCAGCTCTTATTGTCAAGAGAAAAAAATGACTAGTCATAAAAATGTATTATTATTTTGAATAACCATCCACAAAGTACATTGAGAGAATAGGCACAAAGGGGCAAATTTATTATGAGCATCGTTTTAGTGTAAATGTGATCATACCTGCCTGGCAATTGGTAATGGTACCGGGACACCAAACATTCAGCTTTTCCCTACAGTCTCCAGTATTGGAACTAGCACTTTGAATAGTACAGGAAGAACAGCTCCATTGAAAGAATAGTGGTCATCCTGGATTACTGCAGCTCAGTTACCAGTGAAGTAAATGGTAAGTGAGCTGCAGTACACCAGAATGGCCACTTCACTTTGAACTAAGCTGTTTTTCCTGTACTATTCAAAGTACTAGCTTTAGTACTGCGAGAAACAGCTGATTGGTTGTGGTGTCAAGTGTCAGAACCCTCATCAATCAGATACTAATGACCTACCTTGAGGATAGGTCATCAATATCAGCAACCTGGAAAACCCATTTAAACACAAAACATATAAAAAGATCAGCCACAAATAGGCAGACAGCCCTTGAAAAATAAAGGACTTTTTATTTCATTCATAACTACTGTGAACACACATAGCAGGGTGAAAAAAAAGGCAATTCAGGCTTGGGAATCAAGTGCGATTACAAGTGTGATTACATTTCAGCATGATCCACTTGCATGGCTGCGCTATTCTGTTGTCAGAATTGCTATGGCTGAATCTTTGCTTTGGCTCATTTTTTATTGGCTCTCCTTTCACTCCTGGACAGTGGGCCAAGCGTAGACCAGAGTTTGGGATTAAGCCAGGCATAATTTAGGTTTTTCACAACATGAAACACAAAAGAAACATCAGCTACACAGTAGCAGTGGCCTCTATGTCATAAAGGGAAAATTGTGCCATTCACAGGGGCATAGATGACTCAGTCAGTAATTCTCTCCAGGGTATTTGCACACAGCCGAAGGCATAATATCTATAAAGAATGAAATCCTAATCAATTGCAGATGCTGTGTACAAATGCGTTTTTATAGCGTTGTTCAGTGTGGAGCTATTTTTATGTTGTGAAGTATTCTAAATGGGAAGGATCACTAAATATAGTATGAGACTTGCCATAAAATACACATAGTGTAGATTTTTATTTCAGAAGGCAGAGTTTTAAGGCTATTAGACTTTCCAGTTTTTACATACCATAAGCCATTTTGTCTCTCTCTATATATTTTTTTTCTTTTTTGAAATGTTATATCATAGATTTATTATTAATTAATAGAGATGAGCGAGTAGTGTTCGATCGAGCAGGTATTCGATCGAATACTACGCTATTCGGCATACTCGATTTCGATCGAGTATAACGGCGATGGCGCACTTAGAATTTGTTTCCCCTCCCACCTTCCATGGCGCTCTTTTTCCACCAATCACCATGCAGGGGGGGTAGGACAGGCCCGCGGAGCACGCTGGCAGCGCGAAAACGGCGTCTACATGGATTGGCTGGAAAAACCACGTGACCTCGAATATTAATAACTCAGGTCTTCCTGCTCGTTCGCATATGCTGCGTGAACTTAGTCAGGGACAGAGGCTGGAGAAGGGAGAGATAGGTTTTAGCTGTTGGACAGGCAGGAGCGTGATTAAAAGCCCTTATCAGGGCTACTATAGTGCAGTACAGTGATAGCTTTACTACTATATACACTCTGCAGAGAACGGCTGCTGTATTCAGGGATAGCTGCTGGAGTAGGGATAGAGAGAGGCATTAGTGGTGTATTAGGTGCTCTGCTACATACCAAACTATATTTGGCACTACTGTTCTGCGTTCTTTTTGGCTGCAAAACCCTGTTATATACCTAGTGTGTATATGCACCATCTGATCTTCTGGCAGTATACGGCTGTGTACATTTTTTTTTTAAATACAGTTTCTTTGGCTCTAGTGTTCTGGGTTCTGTGTGCCTGCAATACCCTTTTTGTATACCAGGTGTAAATACCCACCATCTGACCTTGTAGTACACGGCTGTGTAATCAGACATATTTAAAAAAAAGGCCTTTCATTTGGCACCTATATTGTGCATTCTGCGTGCCTGCAAAACTCTTTTATATACGTGCTATTAATACCCACCGTCTGACCTGTTAGTACACGGCTGTGTAATCAGACATATTTAAAAAAAAGTCCTTTTATTTGGCACCTGTACTGTGCGTTCTGCGTGCCTGCAAAACTCTTTTATATACGTGCTGTTAATACCCACCATCTGACCTGTTGGTACACGGCTGTGTAATCAGACATATTTAAAAAAAAACCTTTTATTTGGCACCTGTACTGTGCGTTCTGCGTGCCTGCAAAACTCTTTTATATACGTGCTGTTAATACCCACCGTCTGACCTGTTAGTACACGGCTGTGTAATCAGACATATTTAAAAAAAAGTCCTGTTATTTGGCACCTGTACTGTGCGTTCTGCGTGCCTACAAAACTCTTTTATATACGTGCTATTAATACCCACCGTCTGACCTGTTAGTACACGGCTGTGTAATCAGACATATTTTTTAAAAAAAGTCCTTTTATTTGGCACCTGTACTGTGCATTCTGCGTGCCTGCAAAACTCTTTTATATACGTGGTGTTAATACACACCGTCTGACCTGGTAGTACACGGCTGTGTACCTAGAAATATAAAAAAAAAAGTCCTTTTATTAGGCACCTGTATTGTGCGTTCTGCGTGCCTGCAAAACTCTTTTATATACGTGGTGTTAATACACACCGTCTGACCTGTTAATACACGGCTGTGTAATCAGACATATTTAAAAAAAAGTCCTTTTATTTGGCACCTGTACTGTGCGTTCTGCGTGCCTGCAAAACTCTTTTATATACGTGCTGTTAATACCCACCGTCTGACCTGTTAGTACACGGCTGTGTAATCAGACATATTTTAAAAAAAGGCCTTTTATTTGGCACCTGTATTGTGCGTTCTGCGTGCCTGCAAAACTCTTTTATATACGTGCTGTTAATACCCACCGTCTGACCTGTTAGTACACGGCTGTGTAATCAGACATATTTAAAAAAAAGTCCTTTTATTTGGCACCTGTATTGTGCGTTCTGCGTGCCTGCAAAACTCTTTTATATACGTGCTGTTAATACCCACCGTCTGACCTGTTAGTACACGGCTGTGTAATCAGACATATTTAAAAAAAAGTCCTGTTATTTGGCACCTGTACTGTGCGTTCTGCGTGCCTGCAAAACTCTTTTATATACGTGGTGTTAATACACACCGTCTGACCTGATAGTACACGGCTGTGTACCTAGAAATATTTAAAAAAAAAGTCCTTTTATTTGGCACCTGTATTGTGCGTTCTGCGTGCCTGCAAAACTCTTTTATATACGTGGTGTTATTACACACCGTCTGACCTTGTAGTACACGGCTGTGTACCTAGAAATATTAAAAAAAAAGTCCTTTTATTTGGCACCTGTACTGTGCGTTCTGCGTGCCTGCAAAACTCTTTTATATACGTGGTGTTAATACACACCGTCTGACCTTGTAGTACACGGCTGTGTACCTAGAAATATTAAAAAAAAGTCCTTTTATTTGGCACCTGTACTGTGCGTTCTGCGTGCCTGCAAAACTCTTTTATATACGTGGTGTTAATACACACCGTCTGACCTTGTAGTACACGGCTGTGTACCTAGAAATATTTTAAAAAAAGTCCTTTTATTTGGCACCTGTACTGTGCGTTCTGCGTGCCAGCAAAACTCTTTTATATACGTGGTGTTAATACACACCGTCTGACCTGGTAGTATACGGCTGTGTACGCCAAATATTGTAACCAAAAAAAAAAATGCGGAGGGCTAGCGGAATCGGACGTGGACGAGGACGGGGGCGCGGAAATGCTGTTGGGGGCCTTGTTGAAGCCAGTGGGGATACAATGCGTGCTGGTGAGGGGCAGCCAGGATTCCGCTCATCCAGAATCCCTGCCTTTATGGGACAGTTAAGCAGGGGGCGGGTTACACCGCTGTTGAGGCCTGAGCAGTGTGAACAGGTGGTGCAATGGATAGCCGATAACGCTTCCACACAGTTGTCCACCAGCCAGTCATCCACACAGTCTCACTCTGACCCTCCTTCCTCCACACCTGGCCAACAGAGTCATCCCACCCTTGACCCCTCCCAGGAGCTCTTTTCGGGTCCTTTTTCAGATGTGCCGGAAGAATCCCTGGAGCTACCAGAGGAATTTGTTTGTAGTGATGCCCAACCACTTGAGTATTCGCCATCTCCTGCTGATGTGGACCCTGAACCAGCATCTGTTATCATGAGCGATGATGATGATGAGACGCAGTTGCCATCAAGGGAGGCTGTTGGAATGTCCAGTGGGCAGGAGGAGGAGCAGAGTGAGGAAGTGGAAGAGGAGGTGGTGGATGACGAAATGACCGACCCCACTTGGCCAGGGGTGATGTCCAGCGGGGAAAGCAGTGGAGAGGTGGTGGTCTGCGCAGCACCGAAAAAGGCAGCAAGAGGCAGAGGGATGTCCAGAGGCAGAGGGATGTCCACAGGCAGAGGACAGTCCAGACAGAGAAGTGAGGCCACAGCCAGCAGGGCCGAAGCTGTTCCCGGCAGCAGGCAGTCGCGCAAAGCTCCCCCATCGAGGCCTCGTACTTCTGTGGTGTGGAGATTTTTTAATGTTTGTGCGGATGACAAACTGAGCGCGGTTTGCATACTCTGCCACTCAAAACTGAGTAGGGGCTCTGAGAAGAGCAATATGACCACCTCAGGCATGCGGCGTCACTTGGAAGTCAAGCACTGGGCTGAGTGGGGGAGAGCAAACGCAATACAACCTGCGCCAGGTCTTCCTGCCACTGCCTCTTCCCCTTTGTTGTGTGCTGCCACTGCGGTCCAGACCTCCAGCCAGGACACCTCCACATCTGCCTCTGCCTCGACTACTTTGGGGCCTTCTCCTGCTGCCTCCCCTTCCCCCGCATCTTCGCCTGCACCTTCACACTCCTCGTCCCATCAACTGTCCATCTCGCAGGCGTTCGACCGCAGGCGGAAGTACGCCTCGAGTCACCCCCAAGCCCAAGCCTTAAACTGCCACATCTCCAAACTGCTGGCCCTGGAGATGTTGCCGTTTAGGCTTGTGGAGACGCAGGCCTTCCGCGACCTGATGGCGGCTGCCGCACCTCGCTATTCCGTCCCCAGCCGCCACTACTTTTCCCGGAGTGCCGTCCCCGCCCTGCACCAGCACGTGTCGCGTAACATCAGGCGGGCCCTGAGGTACGCAGTCAGCGCAAAGGTCCACTTGACCACCGACTCGTGGACAAGCGCTTGCGGCCAGGGACGATACATCTCTTTGACGGCACACTGGGTGAATGTTGTGGAAGCGGGGACGGGGTCGCAAAGAGAGACGGCCTACCTACCACCCCCGCCCAAGATTGCCAGCAGGGGTTCTGATAAATCCCCCTCCTCTTCCTCCTCCTCCTCCTTTCTCTGCCTTAACATCGCCCTCAGTCGCTAGCTGGAAGCGTTGCAGACCTGGCGCGGGGAGACGTCAGCAGGCGGTGCTTAAGCTCATCAGCTTGGGCGACAGGAAGCACAGCGCCCCAGAGGTGAGGGACGCCATATTGCAGCAGACGGAGATGTGGCTGTCGCCGCTGCAGCTAGGACCAGGCATGGTCGTGTGCGATAACGGCCGTAACCTGGTGGCGGCTCTGGAGCTTGCCGAACTCAATCACGTACCATGCCTGGCCCACGTTTTTAATCTGGTAGTCCAAAAATTTCTAAAGACTTACCCCAACCTGGCAGAGCTACTGGTGAAAGTGCGGCGCTTGTGCGCTCACTTTCGGAAGTCAACTGTAGCTGCTGCTAGCTTAAAAAAACTCCAGCAACGCCTCCATTTGCCTGAACATCGGCTGTTGTGCGACCTGCCGACTCGCTGGAATTCCACCTATTCCATGTTGGCCAGGGTGTGTGAGCAGCAGAGAGCATTGATGGAGTACCAGATTATGAATCCACGCGTGCCTCCAACTCAGCTCCCTCAGTTTGCCAACCACGAGTGGCCATGGATGGCAGACATATGCGATGTACTGCGTATCTTTGAGGAGTCCACCAAGAAGGTCAGCAGCGAGGACGCTATAGTGAGCGTAACCATCCCGCTCCTATGCGTCCTTAAAGAATCGCTCATCGCAATAAGGGAGAACGCATTGCACGCAGAGGAGACGGGGGTAGGAGGAGACGCAACGGAGCTACACAGTCAGACCACACTTTTGTCTGCTTCTCGGTGGCAGTTGCAGGAGGAGGAGGAGGATGAGGGAGGACGACGTGGAGGTGGCTGTGGAAGAGGAGGAGGATGCTGGCGGCGAGGGTAGCAGTCAGGCTGTGTGCGTCCCATTGGTTCAGCGCGGATGGGGCGGAGAGGAGGCGGAAGAGGAAGAGGAGGAAATGGCAAGTGATCCTTCTGGTGGGGGCAGTGACGTCATGCCTATTCAGAGTCTGGCACACATGGCTGACTTCATGCTGGGCTGCTTTTCCCGGGACACACGTGTTGTCCGGATAGTGGAGAACAAACTGTACTGGGTCTTCGCACTCCTGGACCCCCGGTATAAAGATAACGTCTCCTCTTTTATTCCGGTAGAGGAGAGGACGAATCGATTGCTGGAATACCAGAGGGAACTCGTGCAGAACATGATGGAGATTTTCCCACCCACCATCGCTGGCGGCAGAGAGGAGAGGGTCTCCCAGAGTCCCACAACATCGATCAGGCCCACAGCCACCAGGGGAACACTCTCCAAGGTGTGGGACACGTTCATGGCACCCCCTCGTGCAACTTCCATCACTGTGGGGCCCGCTATCAGCAGGAGGGACAAGTATCGGCGGATGTTGCGGGAGTACCTGGCAGACCGTACCCCTGTCCTCCCCGATCCCTCGGCGTCCTACACTTACTGGGTCTCCAAGTTGGACACGTGGCTGGAACTGTCCCTGTACACCTTGGAGGTGCTTGCCTGCCCTGCCGCCAGCGTGCTATCAGAAAGGGTGTTCAGCGCAGCCGGGGGCATTATAACCGATAAGCGCAGCCGCCTGTCAACCGACAGTGCCGACAGGCTGACGCTAATCAAAATGAACAGCAAGTGGATTGACCCGGACTTTGCTTCTCCAACAGTGGAAAGCAGCCAAAAGTGAAGTGCCATCTGTATGAAGTGCCATTTCCTCCTCCACCTCCTCCTCCTCCTCCTTAACCGCCGTAGAATTGCTCCGTAAAAAAAAAAAATATATATATATTTATGGCTCACCTCTTGGGCCTACAAGCAATTTTTATCATGGCTCACCTCTTGGGCCTACAAGCAATTTTTATCATGGCTCACCTCTTGGGCCTACAAGCAATTTTTATCCTGGCTCACCTCTTGGGCCTACAAGCAATTTTTATCATGGCTCACCTCTTGGGCCTACAAGCAATTTTTATCATGGCTCACCTCTTGGGCCTACAAGCAATTTTTATCATGGCTCACCTCTTGGGCCTACAAGCAATTTTTATCATGGCTCACCTCTTGGGCCTACAAGCAATTTTTATCATGGCTCACCACTTGGGCCTACAAGCAATTTTTATCATGGCTCACCTCTTGGGCCTTAATACAATTTTTAAGAGGTCTCACCTCTTTGGCCTCCACTTAATTTTTTCGAGGGCTCACCTCTTGGGCCTCCATATAATTTTTTCGAGGGCTCACCTCAAGCTAACTTTGCGCACTCATTAAAATATTTTCACAACAAGGACCTAAGAGCCCTCGATGGGAGAGCTTTGTGTGGGGGCCTGTTATAGGGAAGAGATGCGGCCCTGCGGGCTCTAGCCTGCCTTCTCCATGAGCCTCTGGCCAGCCCACGGCCTCTTCCTGCCTTTTGCGGTCCTACGCATCCCTCAACATCCCCACTGCTTTACCTGCTAGACATGACACTGGGCCAGGTCGGGTCACTGACTTCGTCATACTCAACCACCTCCTCTTACACTGCCTCACTTTGCTCCAACAGCCTCCCTTGCTGGCAACTGTGTCTCATCATTGTCCCTAATCATTTTACACTTTAGTGCCCGTTCCACACCACCATCAGCTAGAGATGGAGCTTGCTCCAGTGTTTGGGCATCAGAACAAACAAAATCCTCAGATAGCTCCTGCGATTCTTGCATGGGTGGGAACACTGGGTTGATAACATTGGGCAGGGTGGGAGGAAGGAGGGTCAGAGTGAGGTCCCTGCAGTTTCTGCAGGCTATCGACGAGACTGGACTTTGTGGACTTGACTGGGTGGTGGACAGATTTAACAAATCTAGAAGGAGAAGGAGGGGTTTGCCGAGCTGTCTGTAAGGGTTGCGGAAATCCAGACAGAACCAAGGCCCAAAACTTGGGTGGGGGTAGCAGGTTTGCCCGTCCCCGCCTCCACAACATTCACCCAGTGTGCTGTCAGGGAGATGTAGCATCCCCGGCCTCAAACCAAAGTGTTGGTGGTGCAGTAACCGTGTTACTCGGGCGTAGATGATGTTTTGGGACATGTGCCTGGGCAAGGCAGGGATGGCACAGAGGGAAAAATAGTGATGTCTTGATTGCTTTCCCCCTTGCCTATGCCATCTGTGGTTGTCATAGGCAACGTGATTTTAAGGGGTGCAGAATTTTATCTTCTTTTTTGTCTAGTTTGGCTTGGGGTCCATGGCAATGTAGAGGAAAGAAGGTTTCCTTGTATGGTCTCACTTTACAGAGAGGTTATATTGTCTTTGGAGTGTATTGTTGAGAGGCTGTGATAGTGGCGTAATAGTGCGACTTGGGCGCGTTATATGCACCCAGACATGCTTCCCCTGCTGTCCCAGTTGCATTCCAGCAGTGTTGGCATCCTTTTCTGAGGTTTCAGGGTGGACTTGGTGACCTCCAAGTGGTCGAATTGAGATTTCCAAGTGGCGAGCATTTTTTTCCCATAGACTTTAATGGGATTCGATATTCGGTCGAATAGTCGAATATCGCGGTCTATTCGAATCGAATTTCGAACTTTCGAATATTTCACTACTCGCTCATCTCTATTAATTAACTTGCAAGAATAAGTTGCCTTTACCAGTAGTGTAGTGGTAGTTTTAGTTCTTCTTCACAGACAGTTTTTTTCAGACACTAGGATTTTCAAACATTTTTCATTGCACTTTTTGACAAGTTTTGTTGCTGACATTTTCATATTCATGTGTATTTGTAATAATTTGTGACATTTTTTTTTTTAGAAAAAATAAAAATGGGAAGGGAACACCTATTCTTCGCTTTGGGGCACACTCTGGTTCTTGGGTTCTCCTGCCTGATGGCAGTTGAGGTGCCCTTGATGTTGCTGTTTTACGGTGCAAGGCAGGGTTTCAGTTGTTGTAACACCAGACACCTACAGTGCCAAGGTAGTGTGGTATAATGACTGGTATTGGTATAACAAATCCACAGTTTTTTTTACTGAAGCCGGTCAGCAGGTGATCCACACAAACACTATTCACATGAAATGCAGTCTTTACAGTAGACTCAAGTAATTCCCATATAGGGAGGCTAGCTTCTCTCTCTCATAATCAGACTGCTCAATCTATCCTCTCACCTGCCTAAGGAGATGCACTTTCTCTATCATCAGATGTATGTATAAGTATGTGATATTCACAGTATCCTCTGAGGAATACATTCTCTGAACAGGGCCCCTTCTGTCCTTTGGTTATGGTGGGCAGCGTGTATCTTATGGTGTTTCCACCATATGCAGAGGAGTCTGTAGCCAGATGAGTGGTGATTACCTTCTTTACCAAGTCTGCAATCTCTTCCTGTTGGCTAAACCTTCTATAGATCTTTTCCCTTCTCAGAGCTGGCATAACTGTAAGTTGCTTGTGGGCTATAAGGGAATGGAATCTCCCTCCAGGAGCTGCTGCTACTCTGAGGTATTTACTTCTCAGCAGGCAGCCATTAACTCCAGAATTTTCCTCCTAGAGAGGAAGGTTGACTCCTCATGGGCTCTCCCACTCCCTATACAATGTGATTTGTAGTACATGCACATAATACATGAAATACAGTGATATTAACACCTCTAACATCAGAGTAAACAAACATGGCAGTGGAGGCAGCTCGTATGCTTTGTAATAGTGAGATCACAGACATCCATGCAATTACCATGCAATGAGCATTATACAAGTCTGGAATGGTGGCCTGAAAAAAGTTTGTAAAAAAGTACGAACAGTGGACAGTAGAAGATTGGAAATGGGTGATTTGGAGCGATGAAATGAAAATCAATAGACTGGGCAAATGGGTCTGGAATAAACAAGGGAAAAGGAAGCTAACGGATCGAGAAATTGAAGGAACTGTTAAGTTCGATGGAGGAAGCCTGATGTTATGGTGTTGTTTCACAGCCAAAGGCATTGAATACTTAAACAGGATCAATGGTGGTCTCAGTGCTGTGCTATATGTGAGTATCCTACATGACTAAATACTTCATACACTTGAGTACTATGGGTATTAAAAGGACAACATAGTGTTCCAGAAGGACAATGACCGAAGTATATGTCGAAATTGGCGAAGAAATGGTTTAATGACAATGAAGTAGAGGTGCTGGATTAGCCCCCACACTCCCCAGACCTCACCCCAGTTGAACACTTGTGGGTAGAGCTGAAGAAAAAAGCTATATTCCTACCCAAGGGAGTTGACCAGTATGCACCAATTGGGAAACATGTACAAGAGACCTGGGAACAGGTCATTTTTGTAAAAATGACTGAACAAATATGACAAAAAAACTGATATATTCACAAATGCATTTCACACATTTCTGGGATTGAAAATCAGTGGTAGAACATAGATTTCAGCAATCATCATTCAGAAGAATGGGATATTTCTGCTATAAATATGCCTTGTGTGACTATACCCTTATAATAAACTGAAGTTCTACAATTTCATAGGTCGAATTTGTGCACCCTACAGACGTTTATACGGCGCATGGCCCTCAGGTGTTCACTTTCACTAATCATCTGCAGTAAAAGTCTATCCAAAGCAAGGAAGGCCACTCAACAAGAATTACAATGCAGTTACAAAGGAACAGTGGTGGCAAAGGGCATCTGAGCTCCGAACATTTCTCCTTTTTGTATATTTGGTGACACTGGATTCTCAATAAACCTAACTGCACTTTAATTCCTGGTGAGTGCCATTGCTTGCTCTGAAGAGACTAATAAAGTGAAGCTCTAAATCATATTTTTAGCTGTCACACTGCAAACTTTTCATGAACCTCAGGCTACTGCTGACTGCAATCTACAGATGGCAAAGTTGACATATCTTGACACTTTACGTGTTCTGTATACTGTATAGAATGTGAAACGGACATAGACTTAGAGATGAGTTCTTCCTTATTTTTCCTCTTGGCGTGAGATATTCTAAAATACCCCCAAAAAAAATTTTGGCTGCCCCAAAACAAAGCAGCTATATGAGGATGAATGATACCATCATCACTTGTCCTCATACTATGGAGGTGATCATGGCATGCAAATGCAACTCTTCTGCTCTACTGACAAGCAGTCAACTTTCGGCATGGAATGCTTTCTTCCCTTCAATCATTTGCTCATCTTGACAGTGTAAATGCCCCTTAAAGGGGTTCTCCGGGAATTAAGAAAATGAAAATTCCTAAGTATTACTTTATTATAAATATATTTCCAAATACCTTTCATTAGCTATATTGGTTAGAGAACAATCATCAGGGGAAATAAAATGGCCGCCGACCTATTAGTACACACAAAACCTGTCCTAATCACACATGAGGACAAGTTACCTCACAACACTGAGGTAAAGAGCAGCCTCATCCTCCTCTCTGCTCTGCTTGTCAGGGATTATGATCCTGAATACAGCTGATAAGAACTTCAGCTGAATCTCTGTAGGAATAAGGTTCATAAGGCAACATGAAGTACAGAGAGGACGGACAGGGCAGACTGTGGTAATGGAGGCTGCATACAAGAGCTGCTGCTCATTACCCCTCCATTAGAACTCCATTCCTACAGAGATTCAGATGAAGATCTTATCAGCTGTATCCAGGACCATAATCCCTGACAAGCAGAGAGGAGGGTGAGGCAGCTCTTTACTTCAGTGTTGTGAAGTAACTTGTCCTCCTGTGTGATTAGGACAGGTTCTGTGTGTACTAATAGGACGGTGGCCATTTTATTTCTCTTAATGATTGCCCCCTAGACAAAACAAGCCATTATAATTAATGAAAGGCATTTGGGAATATATTTATCATGAAGTAATATTTAAGTATTTTCATTTTCTTAATTCCCGGAGAACCCCTTTACAAGCAGAAATATGCCTATATCAGGTTATTTGTGCTGCAAGCTGAGACTTTCCCCAGCTCGTGCAGGTTTAAAAAAATGGGCATGGCATGGATGGGGATGGGGACAAGCCGGCAGGCCCACCTCATTCATCATTTTCTAGGCCAGTTTTAGGCATAGAAAATGGTCAAAATGTAAGCCATCAAGGAAGCCATCTTACATTTTGACCGGCGTTCGATATGCTTCTATATAACTTCGGTGGATCCACTGTCAGCGCAGGGGCTTATTAAGCCCGGTGTTGTAGACCCCCCGTCTATTATGCTGCTGTGCTATATGTATTTAATATAAATAACTACTAATAGCCTCAGAGTTCTAGCAACTTCTTCCTCTAGCAGGGGTCAACATGCAGATTAACTCTGTACAAAGTAGCATACAAATGAGTGTGAAATGTATAGAAAAGGGAAGATAGAGCACATACAAAAAAGGGAGCCATAGACACCTGCTCAGCAAAGTCAAACATACATGTTTTTGGTGAGTCAGGACCTATAGATGTGAGTTGAACTATTGTATATCCAACTGATGTCGAGCCACACTTTAGGGACAATGGTGGGGTGGTACCCTGCCTTCACCAGCAAGGCTGACTAGGCCACCCTCCTCCGAATATATTCAATAATATTAGATAGATAGATAGATAGATAGATAGATAGATAGATAGATAGATAAATAGATAATGGACAGAAAGAAAGATATATAGATAGGTATATAATTAGGTGACAGCTAGATATATAAATAGGTAGATAGACACTAGATAGATAGAAAGATACATAATAGACAGAAATATAGATAGATAAATAGGTATATAGATATATAGATGATAGATAGGTAGATCGATAGATAATAGAAAGATAGCTAGATATATAAATAGGTAGATGGACACTAGATAGATAGATAGATAGATAGATAGATAGATAGATAGACATATGTCTAACCTAGGATAAATATGAAATAATATAAGGGCAGATTAGATGGAACATGTGGTCTTCTGTTTTCTTTTTTCAATCTTCTATGTAGATAGATAGATAGATAGATAGATAGATAGATAGATAGATAGATAGAATAACATTTCTTAATGTTTCAGATACTGCTTTGGATTTGTCACATACATGTCAGATGTACAGTACGGTACCTCCTAGTTAAGCACTTTGGACTTTTTTTCTCGGAGCTGTCAGACAGAAAGTTTAAATGTTTAGTACAAAAGATAAAGTGCTTAGCAATGTTAATGGAAAGTATGCCGGTGTAAACAGTTTCTAAGACGATGACCTCCTTCAATATTAACCAATCACATGCGCCTTCAAACACTGCGACAATGAAAGAAGCCTCACATAGTTCACACCTCTTTCAACTTTTCTTCAAACTTCAAATTCTTCTCCAGCATCATTTTAGAATTCTGAAGTGCTAAATGCATGCTTTAGAGATTGCTATGTAATTATGCACATATCATCCCCACCTACGCTGCACTTCAGATCATTTCAGGTAAACCATCGCTAAGCATTAACAATGATGCCAAGCAAAAGGGAAAAAAAAGTGTGAGCTCTATTCATATGTCTATAAATGCACATTTTCAACTGAAAACCTATCATCAGCGCATTTTTCATAAAAGGGTAATAATTAACGTCTTTTTTCTTTTCACTACATGTCATCTGACCTATAATACAAAACATATCTTATTCACATTTATTATTTCCGCCTGAAAGGCTTGGATTGATAAGAGTGTCAGACGAATTTACATTGTCATTTTTCAGGTTAAACATACCCTCATCCCAGTGGCTGTTTAAAGTCAGTTCTTGGTCTTGGCCCTGGTGTCAAGGGGAGGTAGACAAGTGGCGGTATTCGTGACTATGTGATAGAACCTAAAGTGCTACTTGTTCTAAAATATTGGCATAGTGAGTTCTGCTAGAAAACTTTCAATAAAACTTTAAGATGTAGAACCTCAGTTCCAAAAAAAGTTAGGTAATTGTGCAAAATGTAAAGAAATGTGAATAAAAACAAAATGCAATAATGTGTACACCTCAAAGACCCATATTTTATTCACAATAGATTATATAACACATATCATATGTTGAATGTGAGATATTTTACCAATTCATGAAAAAAATAACTAATTTTGAATTTTCAAACACATTTCAAAAAAGTTGGGTCAGGAGCAACAAACAGCTGAAAAAGTAAGTGATACTAATTAGTGTTGAGCGAATTGAAGACAACAAAGTGGACTTCGATCTGAATTTCATGGAAAATTTTATTTGCTGTTAAGTCGAATTTGCTCTTGCTTCTTGGTAGCAAATGGATTTTTCCTGAAATAGTGTAAAAAACAAAAAAAACACATACATACCTTATCCATTTGCTCGCAACGGGCCGTCCACTGACATCTTGATGGAATATCTTGCACAATATCTTGTGCACTGTGAAGTATGATGTCATTAGAGGCCACACGAGACTCTGCACTAGATCTACAATTAAGATGGTGGCAGCTGAACGGCAGCAGTCACGAGTAAAATGGATGAGGTAAGTATAATTTAATTTATTTAGTTTTTATTTTACAACCGATTATTGCTATAATGTATGAATGCGACATCTGAGGGGTACAATGATGGGTTGCTGCTCCCTGTCTTTGTACCCACTACTTACAAAGAAATGTGCTTCCTTTACGAAGCAATTTTTTAAAAATATTTTGGCCAAAACAGCCAAATTGAATTTTTGAATACTTCACTTTTCTCTAGTACTAATAAAAAACAGCTGGATGAGCAATTTGCTACTAAATCACATGACTGGATGTAGAAAAGATCATGTTTTTTCAGAAGCAAAGATGTGCAAAGGTTCATTAATTTTCAAACAACTGCTTCTAATCTAAAAATTGTTAAACAATTTCAGAAAACTTTTTCTCAATTTAAAATTGGGAAGACTTTGAATATGTACAGCATATAATATCATCAAAAGAATCTGAAGAAATCCACATGCACAAGGGACGGTCAATATTGGATTCTCGCGAGTTAAGGGCCTTCAGGTGGAAAAAGACATGATTCTGTACTGGAAATCACAGCATCGGCTCAGGAACACTTCCAGAAATCATTGTCTGTGTACACAGTTGTCTTCTTTGAGTCAAAGCTCATTTAAAATGGACTGAGACAAAATGGAAAACTGTTCTGTGGTCAGATTATTTAAATGTGTTTTTTTTAAAACACTGACAACGTGTTCTGCTGACTCAAGAAGAGAGGAACCATCCAGCTTGTTATCAGCTCACAGTTCAAAAGTCTGATGATATGGGGTTGCATTATTGCCTATGACATGGGCAGCTTTCTCATCTGGAAAGGTACATATGCTCCCATCCAGGCAATGTCTTTTTCAGGGATGGCCTTGTATAAATCAGCAAGACCACATTTGGCATCCATTACAACTGCATGGCATCACAGAAGAAGAGTCCAGGTGCTGAACTGGCCTTCCTGCAGTCCTGACCTATCACCAATAGAAAACATTTGGGACACCATAAAATTAAAAATCTGGAAAAGAAGACCCAGGACTGTTGAGCAGCTAGAATCCTACATCACGTAACAATGGGACAACATTCCGAGAATTGGTCTCCTCACTTCTCAAATGCTTACAGACTATTACAAAGGGAAATGAGAGGCTACACAATGGTAGATGTTTCCCAACTTTTTTGAGATTAGTTTTTTTGGATGAAATGGTAAAATGTCTTACTTTGAATATCTGATATATTTATATATCTGAATATCATTACATTCTGTTTTTTTACATTTACATTTTATACAGTGTCCCAACTTTTTTTTAGGTCAATAGGCTAAGTATATCCTACATATTTGTGATAAGGATAGTTAAGGAAAAATAGGTCAAATAATGGCAATAATATTACCCACATAATCCATACATAATGCCTACAGTGCAGTAACAGTCACCCTTATGCGACCATATGTTACATGTGCCCATGTAGATGATATGTGTAACAATCTCTGCTCCAGAAGCCAGGCAAGAAGGTAGGAAAGGACTTAGACTGAGAGGCAGAAAAGGGCTTGTCTTGAGAGCCAAATCAGTGAGATCTGTGCTAGATCTATGCTCTGCTTGATCTCAACGTGTCTCAATTATGGATTCTGGTTTCTGATTTGCCTTTAATATTCTTTTCCCTCTTTTATTCATCCTGCTCACTTAACCTGTTCACAACTACTTGTGATCGCAAAATAGTAAAGTTCCTGAGTGGGATTGTCCCTATTGGGGTGACTATTTTTCTGTAGGCAAGGCTCTTTTCGTGTTATGGATATTGCAGGGAAAGTTCACCAGCTCTTTGCTCAATCGGGTATCTAACATGAAGTCTGGCTGCGGATGTGTTTTGTCACAATATCTGTACTTATTTTAACCTCAGCGATAATAACAGGAAATCTGTTTAGCAGAAGTGTTCAATGACTGACAACTACTGCTAGAGTGTATATGTTATAACACTGGCCTGAAAAGAAACATCAGCAAGAGGTAAAAAATGTAGGATAGTTTAAAGGGGTACATTGGTGATCTGATTTTGCTTAGGGAAGTCTAGGTCAGCCAGACATTTCATTATTTTGATCGCTTCTAGGGTCACTTTAACCATAAAACAAATGGATGTGGATAACCTTAAACCTGATTACATTTCTACAGACAGGAGGACTATGGGTAACAACAATTGCTTTGTGTACCAATCTCTAGGTAGCGCACTGGGACTACTCCTCACCAGGAGGTTGAGCTCTGCCACAAGCACACTGACTAAACTCCAACATCTGTAGCAGAGGCTGCTGTACATTTCACATGTTCTTCATATCTCCATCAGACATGGTTGTACAAGGGTCTATAGCTCTTCAGTACTGCCATGCTATGCAAACATCATTCTATTTGTTCCTTCTTTTATATAGCTTATACCACTGAACTGGCTATGTTACTATATGGATTTTAGATTCTATATATCCAACATGCGGATTTTTCAGCAGTCTTTGGGAACATAAGGAGTTAACAAAATGCAATACAATAGCTTCTGCCTCCAACAGCCTGTATCTAGCGATCAATTCTAATCATCTCATGCTGATTGTGAGATCTTAAAGTACGGTTTCTAACTTTGTGCCAACAGGATGAAATAGATTTATTCCAAAATAGGAAATTACAATTTTAATTCCACTGGTACACCTTGGAAATAATTAATCCACTGGCTCGAGGATGCTCTGCATTTTATATACTTTTTCATCTAAATATAAAAGTGTATAAGAGCTCATTTACTTTAGATTTAATCTAGTTACTCCTAACTGGTCTTCTGCACTTCTTTCAGCATAATCTAAGGGTATCTAATGGGAGTTCATGCACAAATCAGCTGCTATAAAGATATGTGAAATTATTCATTGCAAAAACTGCTTATCCATTTGAATTAGGGCATATCAAAAACATTATTCTAATGGGTCAACCCACATACACACTTGGCCACCAAACTCTTTGTCAGTGGCTGAAGGGTAGCATGCATTTCAATATATCCTCCAATACTTGTTCTGGAGAGATCACTTGACTTCTGCATTTTGTCTCTGCCTAGATGCAACCTCCTTGGAGCAGGGGTGCAGGGATTAATAATCTTCCAATAGGAGGAAGTTCTGCGAGATAAGTCTTGATGTCAGGAGCAAGCAAGTCTTGACTAGGGTATTTAGAAACATGACTAAAGCTAATAACTGCTGAAGGAAAGCCTAGTTATTCATTTTGCTGTCAGTAACACAGGAAATTATTAAGACAGCCTGTATTCTAGAATTTATTGTTGACTTAGGGCTGGTTTCCGTTATGCAGGACGGAAACAAAGGAATTTTAACAGGACTTTTTTTTCTGTCCTGCATAACAAAAACCAGACCGATCTGTTATTCTCCACCCTTCTATTAGGGTGGAGAAAAACGGAATGCCTCTTAAAGGTGTTCGTTTTGCATTTCGCCTGGCCATTCCATTTTATTCCATTATAAATGGTAGCTATAACGGAACCGACTGACCCATAATCAAAATGCTAAAGAACCAGGAAAATTCACAGTTCAAACAATAGCGGCAGACAAAAAACGTTCCCTAAACATATGATTATGCATACAATAACTGACCACATGTGCTTCCTAACTGCACCATTATCGCTTCACGATCACATCATAACGGCACCATGTGGCCTTACACTAAGATGACCTTGCGAGACCGGCGGCTTTTTTACTCTGGCCTGATTGGAAACAATATATTTTATCTCTGCTATAAAGACAGTCCCTCGGCCACAGTAAAGATAATGTGGTGAATGAATTTGGTCCGTACGAACCAATTTGCTCATCAGTAATTCTTACCTGAATTAAACCACTAACTCAATTTTTTCGGACCAAAAACACATTTTAATAAATTTGTTCATCTCTAGAGATGAGCGAGTAGTGAAATATTCGAAAGTTCGAAATTCGATTAGAATAGACCGCGATATTCGACTATTCGACCGAATATCGAATCCCATTAAAGTCTATGGGAAAAAAATGCTCGCCACTTGGAAATCTCAATTCGACCACTTGGAGGTCACCAAGTCCACCCTGAAACCTCAGAAAAGGATGCCAACACTGCTGGAATGCAACTGGGACAGCAGGGGAAGCATGTCTGGGTGCATATAACGCGCCCAAGTCGCACTATTACGCCACTATCACAGCCTCTCAACAATACACTCCAAAGACAATATAACCTCTCTGTAAAGTGAGACCATACAAGGAAACCTTCTTTCCTCTACATTGCCATGGACCCCAAGCCAAACTAGACAAAAAAGAAGATAAAATTCTGCACCCCTTAAAATCACGTTGCCTATGACAACCACAGATGGCATAGGCAAGGGGGAAAGCAATCAAGCCATCACTATTTTTCCCTCTGTGCCATCCCTGCCTTGCCCAGGCACATGTCCCAAAACATCATCCACGCCCGAGTAACACGGTTACTGCAAAAGGCCATTTGACCACCAACACTTTGGTTTGAGGCCGGGGATGCTACATCTCCCTGACAGCACACTGGGTGAATGTTGTGGAGGCGGGGACGGGCAAACCTGCTACCCCCACCCAAGTTTTGGGCCTTGGTTCTGTCTGGATTTCCGCAACCCTTACAGACAGCTCGGCAAACCCCTCCTTCTCCTTCTAGATTTGTTAAATCTGTCCACCACCCAGTCAAGTCCACAAAGTCCAGTCTCGTCGATAGCCTGCAGAAACTGCAGGGACCTCACTCTGACCCTCCTTCCTCCCACCCTGCCCAATGTTATCAACCCAGTGTTCCCACCCATGCAAGAATCGCAGGAGCTATCTGAGGATTTTGTTTGTTCTGATGCCCAAACACTGGAGCAAGCTCCATCTCTAGCTGATGGTGGTGTGGAACGGGCACTAAAGTGTAAAATGATTAGGGACGATGATGAGACACAGTTGCCAGCAAGGGAGGCTGTTGGAGCAAAGTGAGGCAGTGTAAGAGGAGGTGGTTGAGTATGACGAAGTCAGTGACCCGACCTGGCCCAGTGTCATGTCTAGCAGGTAAAGCAGTGGGGATGTTGAGGGATGCGTAGGACCGCAAAAGGCAGGAAGAGGCCGTGGGCTGGCCAGAGGCTCATGGAGAAGGCAGGCTAGAGCCCGCAGGGCCGCATCTCTTCCCTATAACAGGCCCCCACACAAAGCTCTCCCATCGAGGGCTCTTAGGTCCTTGTTGTGAAAATATTTTAATGAGTGCGCAAAGTTAGCTTGAGGTGAGCCCTCGAAAAAATTATATGGAGGCCCAAGAGGTGAGCCCTCGAAAAAATTAAGTGGAGGCCAAAGAGGTGAGACCTCTTAAAAATTGTATTAAGGCCCAAGAGGTGAGCCATAATAAAAATTGTTTGTAGGCCCAAGAGGTGAGACCTCTTAAAAATTGTTTAGGCCCAAGAGGTGAGCCATGATAAAAATTGCTTGTAGGCCCAAGAGGTGAGCCATGATAAAAATTGCTTGTAGGCCCAAGAGGTGAGCCATGATAAAAATTGCTTGTAGGCCCAAGAGGTGAGCCATGATAAAAATTGCTTGTAGGCCCAAGAGGTGAGCCATGATAAAAATTGCTTGTAGGCCCAAGAGGTGAGCCATGATAAAAATTGCTTGTAGGCCCAAGAGGTGAGCCATGATAAAAATTGCTTGTAGGCCCAAGAGGTGAGCCATGATAAAAATTGCTTGTAGGCCCAAGAGGTGAGCCATAAATATATATATTTTTTTTTTATGGAGCAATTCTACGGCGGTTAAGGAGGAGGAGGTGGAGGAGGAAATGGCACTGCATACAGTTGGCACTTCACTTTTGGCTGCTTTCCACTGTTGGAGAAGCAAAGTCCGGGTCAATCCACTTGCTGTTCATTTTGATTAGCGTCAGCCTGTCGGCACTGTCGGTTGACAGGCGGCTGCGCTTATCGGTTATAATGCCCCCGGCTGCGCTGAACACCCTTTCTGATAGCACGCTGGCGGCAGGGCAGGCAAGCACCTCCAAGGCGTACAGGGACAGTTCCAGCCACGTGTCCAACTTGGAGACCCAGTAAGTGTAGGACGCCGAGGGATCGGGGAGGACAGGGGTACGGTCTGCCAGGTACTCCCGCAACATCCGCCGATACTTGTCCCTCCTGCTGATAGCGGGCCCCGCAGTGATGGAAGTTGCACGAGGGGGTGCCATGAACGTGTCCCACACCTTGGAGAGTGTTCCCCTGGTGGCTGTGGGCCTGATCGATGTTGTGGGACTCTGGGAGACCCTCTCCTCTCTGCCGCCAGCGATGGTGGGTGGGAAAATCTCCATCATGTTCTGCACGAGTTCCCTCTGGTATTCCAGCAATCGATTCGTCCTCTCCTCTACCGGAATAAAAGAGGAGACGTTATCTTTATACCGGGGGTCCAGGAGTGCGAAGACCCAGTACAGTTTGTTCTCCACTATCCGGACAACACGTGTGTCCCGGGAAAAGCAGCCCAGCATGAAGTCAGCCATGTGTGCCAGACTCTGAATAGGCATGACGTCACTGCCCCCACCAGAAGGATCACTTGCCATTTCCTCCTCTTCCTCTTCCGCCTCCTCTCCGCCCCATCCGCGCTGAACCAATGGGACGCACACAGCCTGACTGCTACCCTCGCCGCCAGCATCCTCCTCCTCTTCCACAGCCACCTCCACGTCGTCCTCCTCCTCCTCATCCTCCTCCTCCTCCTGCAACTGCCACCGAGAAGCAGACAAAAGTGTGGTCTGACTGTGTAGCTCCGTTGCGTCTCCTCCTACCCCCGTCTCCTCTGCGTGCAATGCGTTCTCCCTTATTGCGATGAGCGATTCTTTAAGGACGCATAGGAGCGGGATGGTTACGCTCACTATAGCGTCCTCGCTGCTGACCTTCTTGGTGGACTCCTCAAAGATACGCAGTACATCGCATATGTCTGCCATCCATGGCCACTCGTGGTTGGCAAACTGAGGGAGCTGAGTTGGAGGCACGCGTGGATTCATAATCTGGTACTCCATCAATGCTCTCTGCTGCTCACACACCCTGGCCAACATGGAATAGGTGGAATTCCAGCGAGTCGGCAGGTCGCACAACAGCCGATGTTCAGGCAAATGGAGGCGTTGCTGGAGTTTTTTTAAGCTAGCAGCAGCTACAGTTGACTTCCGAAAGTGAGCGCACAAGCGCCGCACTTTCACCAGTAGCTCTGCCAGGTTGGGGTAAGTCTTTAGAAATTTTTGGACTACCAGATTAAAAACGTGGGCCAGGCATGGTACGTGATTGAGTTCGGCAAGCTCCAGAGCCGCCACCAGGTTACGGCCGTTATCGCACACGACCATGCCTGGTCCTAGCTGCAGCGGCGACAGCCACATCTCCGTCTGCTGCAATATGGCGTCCCTCACCTCTGGGGCGCTGTGCTTCCTGTCGCCCAAGCTGATGAGCTTAAGCACCGCCTGCTGACGTCTCCCCGCGCCAGTGCTGCAACGCTTCCAGCTAGCGGCTGAGGGCGATGTTAAGGCAGAGGAGGAGGAGGAGGAGGAAGAGGAGGGGGGTTTATCAGAACCCCTGCTGGCAATCTTGGGCGGGGGTGGTAGGTAGGCCGTCTCTCTTTGCGACCCCGTCCCCGCTTCCACAACATTCACCCAGTGTGCCGTCAAAGAGATGTATCGTCCCTGGCCGCAAGCGCTTGTCCACGAGTCGGTGGTCAAGTGGACCTTTGCGCTGACTGCGTACCTCAGGGCCCGCCTGATGTTACGCGACACGTGCTGGTGCAGGGCGGGGACGGCACTCCGGGAAAAGTAGTGGCGGCTGGGGACGGAATAGCGAGGTGCGGCAGCCGCCATCAGGTCGCGGAAGGCCTGCGTCTCCACAAGCCTAAACGGCAACATCTCCAGGGCCAGCAGTTTGGAGATGTGGCAGTTTAAGGCTTGGGCTTGGGGGTGACTCGAGGCGTACTTCCGCCTGCGGTCGAACGCCTGCGAGATGGACAGTTGATGGGACGAGGAGTGTGAAGGTGCAGGCGAAGATGCGGGGGAAGGGGAGGCAGCAGGAGAAGGCCCCAAAGTAGTCGAGGCAGAGGCAGATGTGGAGGTGTCCTGGCTGGAGGTCTGGACCGCAGTGGCAGCACACAACAAAGGGGAAGAGGCAGTGGCAGGAAGACCTGGCGCAGGTTGTATTGCGTTTGCTCTCTCCCACTCAGCCCAGTGCTTGACTTCCAAGTGACGCCGCATGCCTGAGGTGGTCATATTGCTCTTCTCAGAGCCCCTACTCAGTTTTGAGTGGCAGAGTGTGCAAACCGCGCTCAGTTTGTCATCCGCACAAACATTAAAAAATCTCCACACCACAGAAGTACGAGGCCTCGATGGGGGAGCTTCGCGCGACTGCCTGCTGCCGGGAACAGCTTCGGCCCTGCTGGCTGTGGCCTCACTTCTCTGTCTGGACTGTCCTCTGCCTGTGGACATCCCTCTGCCTCTGGACATCCCTCTGCCTCTTGCTGCCTTTTTCGGTGCTGCGCAGACCACCACCTCTCCACTGCTTTCCCCGCTGGACATCACCCCTGGCCAAGTGGGGTCGGTCATTTCGTCATCCACCACCTCCTCTTCCACTTCCTCACTCTGCTCCTCCTCCTGCCCACTGGACATTCCAACAGCCTCCCTTGATGGCAACTGCGTCTCATCATCATCATCGCTCATGATAACAGATGCTGGTTCAGGGTCCACATCAGCAGGAGATGGCGAATACTCAAGTGGTTGGGCATCACTACAAACAAATTCCTCTGGTAGCTCCAGGGATTCTTCCGGCACATCTGAAAAAGGACCCGAAAAGAGCTCCTGGGAGGGGTCAAGGGTGGGATGACTCTGTTGGCCAGGTGTGGAGGAAGGAGGGTCAGAGTGAGACTGTGTGGATGACTGGCTGGTGGACAACTGTGTGGAAGCGTTATCGGCTATCCATTGCACCACCTGTTCACACTGCTCAGGCCTCAACAGCGGTGTAACCCGCCCCCTGCTTAACTGTCCCATAAAGGCAGGGATTCTGGATGAGCGGAATCCTGGCTGCCCCTCACCAGCACGCATTGTATCCCCACTGGCTTCAACAAGGCCCCCAACAGCATTTCCGCGCCCCCGTCCTCGTCCACGTCCGATTCCGCTAGCCCTCCGCATTTTTTTTTTTGGTTACAATATTTGGCGTACACAGCCGTATACTACCAGGTCAGACGGTGTGTATTAACACCACGTATATAAAAGAGTTTTGCAGGCACGCAGAACGCACAGTACAGGTGCCAAATAAAAGGACTTTTTTTAAAATATTTCTAGGTACACAGCCGTGTACTACAAGGTCAGACGGTGTGTATTAACACCACGTATATAAAAGAGTTTTGCAGGCACGCAGAACGCACAGTACAGGTGCCAAATAAAAGGACTTTTTTTTAAATATTTCTAGGTACACAGCCGTGTACTACAAGGTCAGACGGTGTGTATTAACACCACGTATATAAAAGAGTTTTGCAGGCACGCAGAACGCACAGTACAGGTGCCAAATAAAAGGACTTTTTTTAAAATATTTCTAGGTACACAGCCGTGTACTACAAGGTCAGACGGTGTGTATTAACACCACGTATATAAAAGAGTTTTGCAGGCACGCAGAACGCACAATACAGGAGCCAAATAAAAGGCCTTTTTTTTAAATATTTCTAGGTACACAGCCGTGTACTACAAGGTCAGACGGTGTGTATTAACAGCACGTATATAAAAGAGTTTTGCAGGCACGCAGAACGCACAGTACAGGTGCCAAATAAAAGGACTTTTTTTTTAATATTTCTAGGTACACAGCCGTGTACTACAGGTCAGACGGTGTGTATTAACACCACGTATATAAAAGAGTTTTGCAGGCACGCAGAACGCACAATACAGGTGCCAAATAAAAGGCCTTTTTTTAATATTTCTAGGTACACAGCCGTGTACTACAAGGTCAGACGGTGTGTATTAACACCACGTATATAAAAGAGTTTTGCAGGCACGCAGAACGCACAATACAGGAGCCAAATAAAAGGACTTTTTTTAAAATATTTCTAGGTACACAGCCGTGTACTACAAGGTCAGACGGTGGTATTAACAGCACGTATATAAAAGAGTTTTGCAGGCACGCAGAACGCACAGTACAGGTGCCAAATAAAAGGACTTTTTTTTTAATAATTCTAGGTACACAGCCGTGTACTACCAGGTC
This sequence comes from Rhinella marina, assembly GCA_900303285.1. Taxonomy (NCBI): domain Eukaryota; kingdom Metazoa; phylum Chordata; class Amphibia; order Anura; family Bufonidae; genus Rhinella; species Rhinella marina. The sequence goes on along the minus strand of ONZH01018600.1, from coordinate 65,530 downwards.
AGACGGTGTGTATTAACACAACGTATATAAAAGAGTTTTGCAGGCACGCAGAACGCACAATACAGGTGCCAAATAAAAGGCCTTTTTTTTAAATATGTCTGATTACACAGCCGTGTACTAACAGGTCAGACGGTGGGTATTAACAGCACGTATATAAAAGAGTTTTGCAGGCACGCAGAACGCACAGTACAGGTGCCAAATAAAAGGACTTTTTTTTAAAATATGTCTGATTACACAGCCGTGTACTAACAGGTCAGACGGTGTGTATTAACACCACGTATATAAAAGAGTTTTGCAGGCACGCAGAACGCACAATACAGGTGCCAAATAAAAGGCCTTTTTTTTTAAATATGTCTGATTACACAGCCGTGTACTAACAGGTCAGACGGTGGGTATTAACAGCACGTATATAAAAGAGTTTTGCTGGCACGCAGAACGCACAGTACAGGTGCCAAATAAAAGGCCTTTTTTTTAATATTTCTAGGTACACAGCCGTGTACTACAAGGTCAGACGGTGTGTATTAACTCCACGTATATAAAAGAGTTTTGCAGGCACGCAGAACGCACAGTACAGGTGCCAAATAAAAGGCCTTTTTTTTAATATTTCAAGGTACACAGCCGTGTACTACAAGGTCAGACGGTGTGTATTAACACCACGTATATAAAAGAGTTTTGCAGGCACGCAGAACGCACAATACAGGAGCCAAATAAAAGGACTTTTTTAAAAATATTTCTAGGTACACAGCCGTGTACTACAAGGTCAGACGGTGGATATTAACAGCACGTATATAAAAGAGTTTTGCAGGCACGCAGAACGCACAGTACAGGTGCCAAATAAAAGGACTTTTTTTTTAATAATTCTAGGTACACAGCCGTGTACTACCAGGTCAGACGGTGTGTATTAACACCACGTATATAAAAGAGTTTTGCAGGCACGCAGAACGCACAATACAGGTGCCAAATAAAAGGCCTTTTTTTAAATATGTCTGATTACACAGCCGTGTACTAACAGGTCAGACGGTGGGTATTAACAGCACGTATATAAAAGAGTTTTGCAGGCACGCAGAACGCACAGTACAGGTGCCAAATAAAAGGACTTTTTTTTAAATATGTCTGATTACACAGCCGTGTACTAACAGGTCAGACGGTGGGTATTAACAGCACGTATATAAAAGAGTTTTGCAGGCACGCAGAACGCACAGTACAGGTGCCAAATAAAAGGCCTTTTTTTAAATATTTCTAGGTACACAGCCGTGTACTACATGGTCAGACGGTGTGTATTAACACCACGTATATAAAAGAGTTTTGCAGGCACGCAGAACGCACAGTACAGGTGCCAAATAAAAGGCCTTTTTTTAAATATTTCTAGGTACACAGCCGTGTACTACAAGGTCAGACGGTGTGTATTAACACCACGTATATAAAAGAGTTTTGCAGGCACGCAGAACGCACAATACAGGAGCCAAATAAAAGGACTTTTTTTAAATATTTCTAGGTACACAGCCGTGTACTACCAGGTCAGACGGTGTGTATTAACACCACGTATATAAAAGAGTTTTGCAGGCACGCAGAACGCACAATACAGGAGCCAAATAAAAGGCCTTTTTTTTAATATTTCTAGGTACACAGCCGTGTACTACAAGGTCAGACGGTGTGTATTAACACCACGTATATAAAAGTTTTGCAGGCACGCAGAACGCACAGTACAGGTGACCAAATAAAAGGACTTTTTTTAAAAATATTTCTAGGTACACAGCCGTGTACTACCAGGTCAGACGGTGTGTATTAACACCACGTATATAAAAGAGTTTTGCAGGCACGCAGAACGCACAGTACAGGTGCCAAATAAAAGGCCTTTTTTTAATATTTCTAGGTACACAGCCGTGTACTACAAGGTCAGACGGTGTGTATTAACACCACGTATATAAAAGAGTTTTGCAGGCACGCAGAACGCACAATACAGGAGCCAAATAAAAGGACTTTTTTTAAAAATATTTCTAGGTACACAGCCGTGTACTACAAGGTCAGACGGTGGATATTAACAGCACGTATATAAAAGAGTTTTGCAGGCACGCAGAACGCACAGTACAGGTGCCAAATAAAAGGACTTTTTTTTTTAATATTCTAGGTACACAGCCGTGTACTACCAGGTCAGACGGTGTGTATTAACACCACGTATATAAAAGAGTTTTGCAGGCACGCAGAACGCACAATACAGGTGCCAAATAAAAGGCCTTTTTTTTAAATATGTCTGATTACACAGCCGTGTACTAACAGGTTAGACGGTGGGTATTAACAGCACGTATATAAAAGAGTTTTGCAGGCACGCAGAACGCACAGTACAGGTGCCAAATAAAAGGACTTTTTTTTAAATATGTCTGATTACACAGCTGTGTACTAACAGGTCAGACGGTGGGTATTAACAGCACGTATATAAAAGAGTTTTGCAGGCACTCAGAACGCACAATACAGGTGCCAAATAACAGGACTTTTTTTTAAATATGTCTGAGTACACAGCCGTGTACTAACAGGTCAGACGGTGGGTATTTACACCTGGTATACAAAAAGGGTATTGCAGGCACACAGAACCCAGAACACTAGAGCCAAAGAAACTGTATTTAAAAAAAAAAAAATGTACACAGCCGTATACTGCCAGAAGATCAGATGGTGCATATACACACTAGGTATATAACAGGGTTTTGCAGCCAAAAAGAACGCAGAACAGTAGTGCCAAATATAGTTTGGTATGTAGCAGAGCACCTAATACACCACTAATGCCTCTCTCTGTCCCTACTCCAGCAGCTATCCCTGAATACAGCAGCCGTTCTCTGCAGAGTGTATATAGTAGTAAAGCTATCACTGTACTGCACTATAGTAGCCCTGATAAGGGCTTTTAATCACGCTCCTGCCTGTCCAACAGCTAAAACCTATCTCTCCCTTCTCCAGCCTCTGTCCCTGACTAAGTTCACGCAGCATATGCGAACGAGCAGGAAGACCTGAGTTATTAATATTCGAGGTCACGTGGTTTTTCCAGCCAATCCATGTAGACGCTGTTTTCGCGCTGCCAGCGTGCTCCGCGGGCCTGTCATACCCCCACTGCATGGTGATTGGTGGAAAAAGAGCACCAGGGAAGGTGGGAGGGGAAATGAATTCTAAGTGCGCTATCGCCGTTATACTCGATCGAAATCGAGTATGCCGAATAGCATAGTATTCGATCGAATACCGGCTCGATCGAACACTACTCGCTCATCTCTATTCATCTCTACTGCATGTGGGTATTGAGTTTGTTTATTCTCCTTATTACAGAGTGGAATCCTAGCACATATGCTGCCTTTTGATCCGTATGTTTTAGGGCAGAATACCTCTGTATACATTATCTCACAAAAGTGAGTATACATTGGAACCATGCCCTGTGGTTTGATGAGGCCAAGATAAACTTGGTTATTTGGTTCAGATGGTGTCCAGCATGTTCGACAGCAGCCAGGTGAGGACCACAAAGACAAGTGTGTCTTGCCTACAGTCAAAGATGGTGGGAGTGTCATGGTTTGGGGCTGCATGATTGCTGCCGGCTGTGGGGAGCTACAGTTCATTGAGGGAACCATGAATGCCAACATCTACTGTGAAATACTGAAGCAGAGCATGATCCCCACCCTTGGCTGCAGGACAGTATTCCAAAATAATAATAACCCCTAACACACCTCAAAGATGACCACTGCCTTGCTAAAGAAACTGAGGGTAAAGGTGCTGGACTGGCCAAGCACGTCTCCAGATTTAAACCCTATTGAGCATCTGTGGAGCATCCTCAAACAGAAGATGGAGGAGCACAAGGTCTTTAACATCCACCAGCCCTGTGATGTCCTCATGGAGGTGTGGAAGAGGATTCAAGTGGCAACTTGTGAAGCTCTAGTGAACTCCATGCCCAAGAGGGCTAAGGCAGTGCTGGAAAATAATTGTGGCCACACAAAATATTGACACTTTGGGCACAATTTGGCCATTTTCACTTAGGGTATACTCACTTTTGTTGCCAGTGATTTAGACATTAATGGCTGTGAGTTGAATTATTTTGAAGGCTTGCCAAATTTACACTATTATACAAGCTATACACTGACTACTTTACATTGTATCACAGTAAAATATCTTCAGAGTTGTCCCATGAAAAGATATAATAAAAAATTTACAAAAATGTGAGGGATTTACTCACTTTTGTAAGATAGTGTATATCAGGGATCAGCAACCTTCATCACTCCAGCTGTGATGAAACTACAACTCCAAACATGCACACTTGCTTAGCTGTTTTCAGAACTCCCCTAGATGTGAATAGAGCTTGCTGGGAGTTGCAGTTTTACCATATCTGGAGTGCCGAAGGTTGCTGACCACTGCTGTATATGGTGTTCAATAGAACAGGGAACCGTTTTCTCCCATTGAATTCACATGGAAATGAATAAGCAAACCAGATTTCAAATATTTCCCTCGTTATAAAATTCTCTGTTTCTGCGGACATTCAGCACCAGCAGTATCCCTTGTATATAAATTAGAGGGCATTACTGATATACCGTACGCCACCAGCACTCATACCCTGGGGAAGGGAACATGGATTATTAAGTACTATACCACAAGGTAGACATTTGCTTTATATGAATTATACATCATGATGTATGCCAGACACACCACCACATAAATAAAATAATCTGTTTCCAAAAAAATAAATTATTTTCTTCTCTGTAATGTGATAGAGTTGGAAAATCAGTGTGTGGCTGATAAATGGACCAGGGAAGGAAAAAAAATGATTATGTCTATCGTTTCAACGTATTTATTCAGCAAAACAAAACGTCCCCTGCGATATCTGTATTTAATAACCGAGAGCGTCTTTACTTTTCAGTTACCAGTAAATCTCAGCCGCGTATGATCCCCTCAAATGAAGCATACATTGGCATATAATTGAAAGTTTGATTTATACTCTGTTTGCAGACACATATCACCTTTAGGATGACAAATGGACTATTAACAATTTAAAACTTGACATTTGTCATCATTCCAGCCCATTCTCATCTCTCTCCAATATAAAGGAGCTATTATAGAAGAGACAGAGGAGCCAGCCAGAGAAGGTCAGACAAGTTACAGCGTGCCAGGCAATGTATTTATTGGAGAAAAAAGATTTTCACATGAAAATATATAATAAACAGTGCAAAAGGTTTTACTGGCCACACTAAATAAAATAAATCTGCAGAGATCTAAAATAGGATGCGAAGACAAAGCTTGTGAAGCGAGGCGTCAGAGTCATTTTTCACTGGAGTCAAGATATAGAGATGCAAAAGGGTGTAGACAATATTCCTGCTGATGTTTGTACGGACGTTGCGAGGAGGCTAAAAAGCCAAGCGCTCTATCAATCTGCAGCTCCTGCTGGCGCCAGGCTGATAGAGTGCATTAGGGCTACGTGGAAGTAAAAGGAGAAAAGAGCTTTTGATTAAAATTGCTGATCATGCTACAGTTTTTGGAAACATCTTGTTCTCTTGATTGAACCATTTTTATTGTGTTCTATAGAGGGCTATGCGCTTGTTGTCAGTGGATGAGAATAGAGATGAGGGAACTTTTGAAAAATTTGATTCGTCTGCTTCGCCGAATTTTACAAAAAAATTTGCTTCGTGACAAATTACTTTGTTGCATTTTTTTGTAAGTAGCAGGTGCAGTGACAGGGAGTTGCAATAGCACCGCTCCCCATCATTGTAACCCTCAGATGCCACATTCATAAATGATTGAGAGTAATAATACAGTTTACAGCCACACGGTCAAAAAAAATAGAGATAAAAAAATAGAAATAACTCTATCCAGTTACTTCCTCATGAGGTTTTTTCCCCCACATAAAATAATGTTCTTATTGTAAATGAACCAATGTCACTTGCTGGTATCACTTAGTAAATCAATATAATACATTACTATATAAATGGAGTATAGAGTTCAGAAATTCCATAGAGTTTACTACACAGGAGTTTTACCATAGAAATCTACCACGCCGATGAAGTAAAAGATATTACTAACTACAAGCATTGCATTTCCGGTGCATTAAGAATAAACTGTGTAAAACAAATAGCTAGACACCTTGGCGTATTCTTCCAAAAGTTTACTATAAAGCTTACTCAAAGTTAAATACTAGATCTGATAACCATGAGGCAGACTATTTTAGAAACACTGCAATGCTATCTAGTAGAGTGGAGCCTACTGATGGCAAGCTAGCCCTTTTTCTTCAATCTCGATCATATACATTAGCATTGATTGAATTTGATCCAAATTTCAGGAAAAATTTGAATTGCCACAAATCTGAATTTCCTCTTTCTTTGTGGTAACAAATCGTTTTTTCCCCAAAATGCTGGTTACATGTGTTACAAAGTGAAAGCAAGAAGCCATAATGCCTAGCATCCAGCCAATCAGCAAATAATCCCCTGTGATGTCACAGCTCTATAAAAGCCTCATCCCATCCAGTCTCTGCCATTTTACTGTGAGCTGAGAATAGGGACAGACGTGCCAAGCACTAGGGACAGTAGTTAACAAAGCTCTTAATTGTAGAATATTGGATAGGGACAGTGTATAGACAGTGTAGAAAGATCATAGGGAGAGTTTTTACACACTGCCGGAAGATTCTAGGGAGACTGCAGGGACAGTGCTGGATCAGAGTTATCATCTCTGCCATTCATTTATAATCTGTTCTGTTATACATTGACTTACTGTGCATCAGACTCATTGTCAATAGGTGGTCTAATATATGGGCACATTTTTCTTGCTCATCTGCTGCGCCATTCATACTTAATCTGTTATATTACTGCTTCAATTACTATACACAATGGCCAACAGACAATTGCATGGGCTCTCAAAAGGAACAGGCAGTAGCAAAACATTGCAGTAGCCAGCACAAGTAGCAGCGGAAGAAGTAGTGATGGTAGCAGCAACTGCAGAAATGGGCCAGAGCTGCCAATGTCATCCAGCATGCATGTTTTGACCAATAATCCAGCTGTACTTGCTCTTCAACATCATCTCAGGTACACACAGCCAGGAATCAGTGGGTTCCTCTGAGACCACACTTAGTTGTTACAACCCAAGAACAACTTCTTTGCCCTCACCTGTCCTGCAACAGCCCCGTTCTTTTGCTGCTCCTTCTGATCAGGAAGTAATGCATGTTACTAGCTTTGCTTTTCAGTGAGGATGAGCTTATTGTGGACAGTCAACAGCTAGAAGCCAGCACAGACTTGGAGTCCACTGCATCCTCCTTTAATCATGTAAATAGTGATGATGGTCAGGGATATGGCCATGAGACAAGTGAGGGTGACATGTCTGACAAACAGACAGTAGTGGATGATGATATATCCAATCGCATGTGGGAGCCGGGTGAAGGGGGCATCATCATCAGTGGGTAAGGGTGGCAACAGGCCCATGATACAGCAGAAGGGTAGCAGCATGCTGATGATCCAACAGATTGGAAGCAGTAGCACAGCCCGGGGTAGACCATCTACCTGTCAGGAAGCAACTAACGGTGTATGGGTTTAACGTTCATAACAGGCAGTCAGCTTGGAGTGATGGGGTTAAAATGTCTTACTCGGCAGTGAGGGAATTTTTTTAATCAAATCTCTGGAGGAAGTTAGCATGGTGGTATGCAGGATATGTGGGAAGAAGGTGAAGTTCAGTCAGGGTTCTAATGTTTTCACAACGGCCCTGCATCAACAGCCTCACTATAAAGTGGCCTGGGAATACCTTGCTGTTAATGTAGTGGTACAGCCTGATCTGATCTCCCAGCAGCCTACACACCTTCTCCAGCAGTCAGGGCTCCTCAACCTCAGCAGAAGGAAGATGTTGCTCCTACTATTCATCTGTTGCTCCTGATGCTTCTCCTCCTCCTACTTCTAGTTATGTGTTTCACAGCAATGGATCACCAAGGTAACGGCAAAGAGACAACAATATGCATGTGCTCATCCAACGGTCCAGAAGCTGAAAGTGCACCTGGTCAAATTTCTGGTACTACAGTCCCTCCCTTTCCATATTGTGGACATTTCAGAGAACTGATGGCTTGTAACCACCTAAGATGGAGAGACCCAAGCCGTCATTACTTCTCTAAAAAAGCTGTATGAGCCCTGCAAATGTATTTTAGGCAGAAGGTGGGCAAGTCCTTGAGCCGGTTGACAACTGGTAAGTTCACGCCAGCGCTGACATGTGGAGCTTTAACTATGGTCAAGGAGGATATATGTCTCAGCCTACTGGGTAAATGTGGTTCTGGTCCAGGCACACCAGCAACTTGGCCAGGCTTTGCCGCCTCTGTGTTGTAATCATGGTATTTCTGCGCAAATATCCGCTTTTACCTTCTCATTCTACACCTTGTTCTAAGCCTCCACTGTAGGCACAGTTCAGAGTGGTCCTCCAGCATACTACCTATGCAAAGCATGGCGTTGTCACGTGGTTGTGCACCTGGTCAGCCTGGGTGAACAGATTCATACCGGGGCGGGGAATGGTCCACAACATCAACCAAGATATTGAATCCTGGGTGTCTCCTCGCCAACTGGAGATAGGAACAATGGTCACCGATAACAGGAAGAACATTCTGTCTGCACTGCATCAGGGAGGGCTGACCCATGTGCCCTGCATAGTGCATGTCTTCAATCTGGGTGACACCTGGTTTGTGAAGTCTTCCACCCAACTGCAATGAAAATGTCAAGGAAACTGTTCATGCACTTCAGCCACTCTTACCATGCAAAACACACCCAACTTGAGCTACAAAGGCAGAATGGTGTTCCCCTATATCCCCTCATATGTGACATTTCCACCCATTGAAACTTCACCCTCCACATGTTGAACTGACTGTATGAGCAGAGGAAACCCGTGACCAATTTCTTGATGATCCTTGATCATGCAGATGGACAGGACTACTCCCCAGTGTAACTTTGACAGTAGCAGCTCATGTGTGACACCTGTTCTTTGCTCAGGCCTTTTGAGGAGGCCACTTTATTTGTCAGTCACCCGGACTACGGGATGAATTATGTAATTCCACTTCTACACGTCCTGGAGGGGATGCTGATAAACTTGACTGGTGAGGGAACAGAAGACATGGCTCCTACATCTACACCTACATTTTTACTGAATTATTTTAAAGTACCTTGAACACTGTGCAAGCTGAATTACCTAGCTGGCTATGAAGGCGGAGCTCTTCCTCTGAAGTGTCACAGTCTCTGCTCCTCCTTAAACAATCTGGCTTAATTGACATCCCTGATGCAAAATATTTTTTCATAAGCTGGTAAATTGGGATTTTCTTGCTGATAAACTAGCAACTTCTGGCACATATACAATGCAATGATGAAGCCCATGAAAGTACATCCAGCTTCAGTGTGCATACCCGGGAACCAGAAGACGATGGTAAGCAGAACCTTCTTGTCCAGCTTGGTTATTCACATAAAGTGTGTGTGGTGTTTTAAATGTTCTTTTAGATAATGCAGAAACAATCAATACATATAGGCACGTAGTTAGCGAGCTAATCAACCATAGTATAATGCAGTGGTGGTGCTCTAGGGTTATATAGTACATTATGTAGTATATCGTATTCGGTTGAGCATGGCAGCGCTCGGGACCACGCGATGTTCGGTTTCACCGCATGTGCTCGAGCGCCATGCTCGAGTCCCCTCCCTGCACGCTAATTAGCCTGGCATTCACTTTAATGTAAGTAGCCATGTTGTCTACTGGCATTACAGTGATTGGCTGGCCGGGAATGCGTCATCGGGTGCTATATAGCACCCGGTAACATGTGACCCAGCTCAGACCGAGTCAGGGAGAGCTGCTACAAGGAGGGATAAATAGTGTAGGGATAGAAATTGGCTAGGTATGGCTATTTTTTTTTCTTGAAAATACCCAAAAGCCCTTTTAAGGGCTATTATGGCTGCAATATTTTTTTTTGGGGTGGGTCAATAATTGCGCAAGGTTGCCTGACCTAAACAACACCTGCGCAGCGTGTGCATTATAACGTTTCTGTATCCTATATAACTGACATCCGTTGCTATTTCTTTCTGCCGCTAATCAAGGCGACATTACCTGCGCTGCGTCTGCTGTATAACGTTTGAGCAAGGAGGGACAGATAGTGTAGGGATAGGATTTGGCTAGGCAGGGCTAGTTGTTCTGTTTAAAAGACTCAAAAGTCCTTTTAAGGACTGTTGTTATATCTGGCTGCAATATTCTTTTGGGAGGGAGGGGGGCAAATTTGCCTGACCTTAACACCACCTGCACAGCGTGTGCATTATAACATTTCTGTATCCTATATACCTGACATCCGGTGTCATTTTTTCTGCCGCTAATCAAGGCGACATTACCAGTGTTGCTTGTGCATTATAACTAGTGATGATCGAGCACCCCGATGCTCGGGTGCTCTGTGCTCTTGCCGAACACTAGGTGGTGCTCGAGTGCTCGGCCGAGCACCTGAGTATAATGGAAGTCTATGGGAGAAGAACAGGCACCCCCTGCTCTGCAGAGGGGAGGGTGTCTGGTTGATAGGGAAAGGTGAGAAAATGGTGGAAACACCACTGAAATGGTTAGGGAACAGCATGGGAAGGATGTCTGGATGCATCTTGGACACTGAAGTCACTGCTACTAACGATGATGTCCGACTATTACACCACTTTTATGGAATGACAAGAATACCCCCAAAAACCAAATATAACATAAATTTTTGAGGAAATATTGTTAGGAAACATATATTTACTTGTATTTAAAGCGCAAGTAGCAGCAAGCCCTCACCCCTAATGTTTTACACTGTCAGATCAGCAGCAGGCACTCGCCCCGAATGTTTTACACGATCAGCTCAGCAGCAGGCACTCGCCCCTAATGTTTTAGACGGTCAGATCACCAGCAGGCCCTCACCCCTAATGTATTTGAGTGTCAGCAGCACTGAACGTCAACTAGTCAGGATGAGGACCAGCGTGAAGAAGTAACATAGTAACAGTTTATAAGGCTGAAAAAGACATCTGTCCATCCAGTTCGGCCTGTTAGCCTGCAAGTTGATCCAGAGGAAGGCAAAAAAAACCTGTGAGATAGAAGCCAATATTCCTCACTTTAAGGAAAAAAATTCCTTCCCGAAGAGGAAGAGGAAGTAGTGGACGATGAAATCACTGGCCCAGCATGGGAAGGAGGCAAGCTGAGCAAGGACAGCAGTACAGAGGGGGAAGGATCCACAGCACCGCAACAGGCTGTAAGAGGCAGTGGGGTGGCAAAAGGGAGAAGGCAGGCCACACCAACAAGTGTGAACGATAAAATAATTGTCATTTGCAACCTGTGCCGTACCAAAATGAGCAGGGGCATGAACACTAGCAACCTGACCACCACCAACATGATCTTCATGGCAGCAAAGCACCCTAATAGGTGGGCCAAGCGCCTAGATCCACAATCGGTGTTTGCGGGTCACACCACTGCCTCCTCTTCCCTGTGTTACGTGCTAGCCAAGATGCAGACCAAGATGCCTCCCCCCTGCCCCTGGACCCTCGCAAGCACCATCAGCGAGCACATCCACTTCTGTGTCCCAGCGCAGTGTACAGATTTCCATACCCCAGGCCTTTAAACGTAAGTGCAAATACCCAGCCACCCACCCACAGGCCATAGTACTAAATGCACACTTTTACAAATTGCTGGCGCTGAAAATGTTGCTTGTGGACACTGAGGCTTTTTGCAGTCTGATGGTGGCGGCTGTCCCTCGTTACGCAGTACCTAGCCGTCACTATTTTTGTCGGTGTGCCCTCACCGCCTTACACCAGCATGTGTCACGGCATAACCCGTGACCTGACCAAGGCAGTTACTGGGAAGTTCACTTAACGACTGACACATGGACAAGAGCTTCAGGCCAGGGATGCTACATTTCCCTGACGGCACACTGGGTGAATGCTGTGGAGGCTAGGAGCGAGTCGTACCCTGGGATGGCAAAGGTGCTACCGACACAAAGGATTGTGGGCCCTACTTCCATCAGGATTTCCTCCACCACCTACATTAGCGGCTGCAACTCCTCCTTCTACTCCACCACTTCCATCTAGGAATTCTCATCTTACAGCACCAGTCAGCCATCAGTCAGTAGCTGGAAGGAGTTTAGCACAGTGGTGGGGAAGCGGCAACAGGCTGTGCTGAAACTTATTTGCTTAGGTGACAAACAACACACCGCCACAGTGCTATGGTAGGGTATAAGGGACCAGGCTGAGCTGTGGCTCTCGCCACTCAACCTACAACCAGGCGTGGTTGTGTCTGATAACGCCCACAACTTGGTGGCGGCTTTGGAGCTTGGCAAGCTCACACACATACTGTCACACTCAGGTGTGGGGGGGAAAACCACACAGAGCATAGGAGGATAAGAAGATTAGGCCTGGAAACTAAGGAAGGTAGATGGACACCTCCTAAAGGAAACCATGACTCTAATCCTGATTGACTACCAGTATGAACAGGCCTCAAAGGTAGGCGAGTTCATACACAGGAACTTAAACCAAACTGACCCTATAGGACCCTGGAACTAATGACAGGAATGAGTCTACCTGTTCCTCCAACAGGATGGACTAACAGGAGTCTCCCTCAGGCCAAACAACTGCTTCAACTTAGTGGTTCAGCGGTTTCTCAAAAACTACACTTTTTTGCCTGAGCTGCTGGTAAAGGTACACATTCCCAAAAGTCACCTACAGCTTCCAGCGGTGTGGCAATGCTGCAGCAGCGCTTACACTTGCCAGCTTACTGACTGCTGTGCGACCTGAGCACATGCTGGAACTCTACCTGCTCACAATAAAGGTGGACAGCGCTGCATGTGGAAAAGTTTCTGATAAGCGGCCTAGTGTCACAACTAGGAGGGAAAAGTTTTGTAAAATGGTAAAGGAGTACCTAGCTGACAATGTCAATGTCCTCCGTGATCCCTCTGTACCTTATAATTATTGGGTGTCTAAGGTGGACACGTGGCACGAACTGGCACTCTACGCCTTGGAGGTGCTGGCCTGCCCTGCCGCCAGCGTTTTGTCAGAGCGGTTATTTAGTGCCGCTGGGGCATAATAACTGCTAAGTTCATCTGCCTGTCAACTGAAAATGCTAACGCTAATCAAAATGAGCAAAGCCTGGATTGCCCCTGACTTTGTTACCCCACCAGAGGAAAGCGGCTGAACATAAAGGAACTTTAAATGTGGCTTTTAAGGTGTATTGAATACACTGTATTTCCATGAACCCCTTCCTCTTCTCGTCCTCTTCCTCCTCTTCCTCCATCATCAAACTGCTTATTAGGCTGCCTCGCCTATAAATATTTAAGAGGTTCACCAGCAGGCCCTCACCCCTAATATTTTAACCTAAAAAATTAACCTCACTCTGGTCCTCCTCCTGACATGTTGACTTAACAAGAACCTGTCTTGCGCCACTCTCCAAACTGAGACATGAAGCTAGGAGTTTTTGATGACTTTGTTTCTTGTGCTCTGCCAGCAGACACTTGCGCATGCTAAATGGTATATATGTAAGTTTGTCAAAATTACATTTGCGCAGATTTTTTTTAGTGTATGAGCAGAAAAATTTCAACAAATGAGCAAAGATTATGCAGCAGACGCAGCGCAAGTAATGTCACATACCTGTGCTGCACGTGCAGTATAACCTTTCTATATCCTAAATACCTGACATCCAGTGTATTTTTTTCTGCCGTTATTCATATAATGTATAACGTTTGCGCAATCTGGCACAGATAGTGTAGGGACAGGATTTGGCTAGGCAGGGCTAGTTGTTCTGTTGAAAAGACCCCAAATTCTTTTTAAGGACCTTTGTTATATCTGGCTGCAATATTGTTATTCTTGATGGTAAAAATTTGCGTAAGTTTGCCAAATCTTAACACCAGCTGCGCAGTGTGTGCAGGACAATGTATGTTTCTCCTATATACCTGACATTTATTGCGTTTCTTTCTGCCGCTAATCACGGTGACATTACATGTGCAGGACAATGTATGTTTCTCATATGTACCTGACATTTATTGCGTTTCTTTCTGCCGCTAATCACAGCGACATTAGTAATGTATACTACACTATATGTGCCTCCTTGCGCAAATGTTATACAGCAGACGCAAAAGAGGTACTGCGGCCTTAATTAAAGCTAGAAAAAATAGCAACGGATGTCAGGTATATAGACGTTTGGTAGGTTCTAATACATACGCTGTGCACGTAGTGGTAGTGTCAGGCACACTTGCGTTCTTTTTTCCCCAAAAGAAAAAAAAACATGCAGCCAGATTTACCAATGGACTTTTGTGTCTTTTGAACAGAACTACTAGCCCTACCTAGCCAAATCCTATCCCTACACTATAAGTCCCTCCTTGAGCAAGATATACTGCAGACGCAAATGAGGAACTGCGGCCTAAATTAAGGGTAGAAAAAATACCAACGGATGTCAGGAATGTAGACTTTTGAAAGGTTCTAATACACATGCTGTGCACGTAGTGGTAGTGTCAGGAACACTTGCTTTCTTTTTTCCCCAAAAGAAAAAAAAAAATGCAGCCAGATTTAACAATGGACTTTTCTGTCTTTTGAACAGAACTAGCCCTACTTAGCCAAATCTTATCCCTACAGTATAAGTCCCTCCTTGCGCAAATGTTATATTGCAGATGCAAATAAGGAACTGCGGCCTAAATTAACGGTAGAAAAAAATACCAACGGATGCCAGGTATATAGACTTTTGAAAGGTTCTAATACACACGCTGTGCACATGATGGTAGTGTCAGGCACACTTGCGTTCTTTTTGCCCAAAAAGAAAAAAAATGTAGCCAGATATAACAATGGACTTTTGTGTCTTTTGAACAGAAATACTAGCCCTGCCTAGCCAAATCCTATCCCTACACTATAAGTCCCTCCTTGCGCAAATGTTATACAGCGAGACGCAAAAGAGGTACTGCGGACTTAACAGCAGAAATAATAGCAAAGGATGTCAGGTATATAGTATACAGAGAGTATCATACAGCATGCAGCAGCTGCACAGGTGGCGTTAATGGCAGGCCACGTAGCACTATTTTTAACACCACCCCAAAAAAAAATGTTTGCCAGCAAGAAATAATAGCCCTTAAAAGGGCTTTTGGGTCTTTTCTCAGCAAATTATATCCCTGCCTAGCATTCTTCTATTCCTACTTTACCTGTCCCTGCTTGCAGCAGCTCTCTCTGGCTCAGTATGAGCCGGTCACATGTCACCGGGTGCTTTATAGCACCCGATGACGCGTTCGTGGCCAGCCAATCACTGTAATGCCAGTAGCTAACATGGCATTAGCCAATTAGCGTGCGGGGAGGGGACTCGAGTATGGCGGCTGAACACCGCGTGGTCACGAGCGCCGCCATGTTCGCTCACATGTTCGCTCATCACTAATTATAATGTTTCTGTATCCTATATACCTGACATCCGTTGCTATTTTTTCTGCCGCTAATCAAGTCGACATTACCTGCTCTGTGTCTGCTGTATAACGTTTGAGCAAGTAGGGACAGATAGTGTAGGGATAGGATTTGGCTAGGCAGGGCTAGTTGTTCTGTTTAAAAGACCCAAAAGTCCTTTTAAGGACTGTTATATCTGGCTGCAATATATATTTTTTTCTTTTGTGGCAAAAATAACGCAAGTTTGCCTGACCTTAACACCACCTGCACAGCGTGTTCATTATAACGTCTCTGTATCCTATATACCTGACATCCGGTGTTATTTTTTCTGCCGCTAATCAAAGCGACATTACCTGTGTTGAGTGTGCATTATAACGTTTATGTTGCCTATATACCTGACATCCGGTGTCATTTTTTCGGCCACTAATCAAGGCGACATTACCAGTGTTGCGTGTGCATTATAATGTTTCTGTATCCTATATACCTGACATCCGTTGCTATTTTTTCTGCCACTAATCAAGGCAACATTACCTGCGCTGTGTCTGCTGTATAACGTTTGCACAAGGAGGGACAGATAGTGTAGGGATAGGATTTGGCTAGGCAGGGCTAGTTGTTCTGTTTAAAGGGTTTCTGTCACCACTTTTGTGCCTATTAAACAGGATGACATTTGCTATGTGCAAATGTCACCTTATGCTAACTATGTAATTTATTTTATTATCACTGTCCCCGTTTTTTGTGTAATTTAAACATTTATAGTATGGTAATTAGCCTCCTAGGAGCAGGGAGGGCATTGCCCCTGCTCCTAGAGACTCCGTTTGCCCACCTTCAAAATTGCCTCCTTTGTCTTGATTGACAGGGCCAGGCAGCTCGCTCCATCTCCTGCCCGTCCTGTACGATCCAAATCCCGCACCGTGCGTCCTTCATTCGGCGCAGTGAGGAAGCCGGGAGCCTGGTAGCCTGCTGCACTCACTGCGCCTGAGCCGAATGAAGGACGCACAGAGCAGGCGTGGGATTTGGATCGTACAGTGCTGGCAGGAGATGAAGCAAGCTGCCTGGCCCTGTCAATCAAGACAAACGAGGCAATTTTGAAGGTGGGCAAACTGAGTCTCTAGGAGCAGGGGCAACGCCCTCCCTGCTCCTAGGAGGCTAATTACCATATTATAAATGTTTAAATTACACAAAAATGGGGGCAGTGATAATAAAATTAATTACATAGTTAGCATAAGGTGACATTTGCACATTGCCCATAATTTTTCAAATGGTCAGCTAAGTAGCAGGACCTCCCCCATAATTTTTTAGACGGTCAGCTCAGCAGCAGCCCCTCACCCATAATTTTTTAGACGGTAAGCTCAGCAGCAGCACGTCTCCCATAATATTTTAGACGGTAAGCTCAGCAGCAGACCCTCACTCCTAATGTTTTTGAGTGTCAGCAGCAGGCCATCAATCCAAATTTTTCAATGGTGTTTCTGATGCACTCCTTTATGTGTAGTAGAGGGTGTATTGGAGTGCATGTTCCTTGTAATTTTTGGCAGCCCTTTCACTTTGTGCATAGGCTTTATGAGTGTAGGAGTCCCATGACATGAACAATTGTACCACAATGTGAATGAGGCCCTCTTTTATGTGATATACCGGTTGTATCGGAGTGCCTCTTCCTTGTAATTTTTGGCAGCATTTGCGCTTTATGTACAAGTAAATATATTTTTCCTAACATTATTTCCTCTAAAATCAATGTTATCTTCGGTTTTGGGGGGTATTCTTGTCATTCCGTAAAAGTGGCGTAATACTCGGACAACATCATTCCCAGCAGCGACTTTGGAGTCCAAGATGCATCCAGACATCCTCCCCATGCTGTTCCCAAACCATTTCAGTGGTGTTTCCACCATTTTCTGACCTTTCCCTATGAACCAGACACCCTCCCCTCTTCAGAGCAGGGGGTGCCTGGTTTAGTGCTCGGGTTCTCCCATTGACTTCCATTGTACTCTGGTGCTCGATCAACACTATTAACTATATTTAAAACTGATAAGGAAGTCATTTGTATGGACAAATGGGCCAACCTAATAAAGACAACCATTGTCACATGACCTTAATAGGTTGTGCATACTAATGTGCATAATGCATATGGTCATTCTATAGGTGGCTTCCTTGCTTTGGATCCAACTCTGCCAATATAGCAGATTACAAAATTGTGCCAAAAAACATTTTTCTTCCTCCATCAAATAATGTAGACTCCCTCCCAATTAATGCTTTCACACATTGAAAGTAAATTTTCTCCAAATTACACCAGTTAAAGTGGTTTGTTCAGACTTTCGCCTAACCCTGTATTATGCCAAATAATAATAATCACCCCCGCCTACCAATATATGCCTATTCTACCCCGGCCACATATACTGTACTTTTGTACCTTAAAGGGGTTGTCCGGGCTTTTTATTATTGATGACCTATCCTCAGGATAGGTCATTAATATCAGATAAGCGGGGGACCAACACCCGGCACCCCTGATTATCAGCTGTACAGGAAGATGGAGTGCACGTGCCATAGATACAACAGGCTGATCGGCAGGGTGTCAGACCTCCACCAAACTGATATCAATACTAAAAAGCCTGGACAAAAAATCTATATTTGGATGATTATCATCCAAGTACAGAGGTTGCATCTAAAGATAAGCGAATCTATTCGCCTATTCGTATCAAATACTCCATTTTTCCTACTGCGAAGCAAATCTGGATTTTGTCAGATTCGTAAATGTTCTTAAAATTTTGAATGTTAACGCTACGTACGTTACATACGCTACGTACGCTATGTATGCAATGTATGCATTCTTCTTGCCCCCCCCTGGCCCCCCGAAGCGGAAAAATGATTATTTGCCCCCTCAAGAGTGGGAAAAACCAGCCCGGCCCACCGGGAACTAACTATTTGCATGTATAGGGAGTGAAGACTCCTCCCTCATTACTCTGCCCTCCACTCCAGTTCAAGCCAGCGCTGAACAAGATCCAGAGTCAGACCACAGCAAACAGCATGGCGAAAGAAATGTGACCCAAGTGGGGAGACATGGTCTTTGGGGACGAGTACCCCAAACCACCGCCCGCTCCAGAGATCAGAGCGGAACAACTGTGCAAGAGAGTCTCACCAGCTCCTGACTCCATATTTGCCTTGCTGGCTGGTGCGGCTGCTGCGGCTGCTGCGGCAGAGGTGACTGGAGTATCCACTTCGCCGCCCAGGAGGAGAACAACACCTTCCATTCGGCAGAACCCGGTTGTGCCAGCATCGGTGATGGCCCATGCCCAGACTCTATGGGATTACAAGAATGCAGTGGACGACTGGCTCATCCAAGTACTGGACCATCCAAGGCTGGGAGACCCTACACTGGAGTGGCGAAAGGGAACCACCCTCTGGTTTTCTGTGGAGCAAGGCTCTGGCTTCCTGATGGATGACGAGGATGGCAAGGAGCACTTTGTGGGATGCAGGTCAGTGAAACGACTATACCTGCCCCAACCCCGTCACAGGTTGTACGTGGGGGATAAGGTGGAATACACCCCCATGGCATCCCTGAAAGGCCCCTTTGCTGCTGGGGTAACGTTATTATCAAAGACCCTGGTACCTGCATCACCACCTGAAGTTTGGCCGGAGGAACCATAAGGCGAAGTACCGAAGTACTCCTGCCTTCAGGAGTCACCAGATGGCACGCTCCATTTCAGGGAGAAGCCATAGCCAGAGCCTCTGATCTCTGGACTGCCAGTGCCACCACCATCACAGTCCTTTCAGCTGGGTCAGCTGACTACTTCATCGTTTACGTTCCAGTCCATGGTGATCCACCAGTACCAACCACCCTTGAAGATGAAGTCAGGAGCTGCCAGGGGAGCTGGGGCTTCTTCCCTGGGTGCAACCTTGCCTCAACTGCTGCAGCCAGAAGTTCTTACCCCTGCTATCCCAGCAGGAGAATCAGTAAAAGTAAAAGTGCAAGTGGCTGCAGAGCTCACCAGCGTGACCACCACCCAGACCCGGTCAAGTCTGACTTCTGGAAGAAGAGGGCAGTGGAGTTCCACCACAGCAGTGAGCTTGGCCTACAGGAGGCAGGAGCGTCCTCTGATGTCATTCAACAGTAGCTCAAGCGAGGAAGACTTCAGGTCCCTCATCTGAGGAACCCTACTACTGGCTGATTTAAAGGACACTTCAGGAGGACCTATGGGAGCCACACCATGGACTGCACCTAAAGGGTGAGAGCTAGTTGCCACTTGTTTAGTTTAGTTTGCATTGCCCCCTGTTTGACACTCACCCAGATGGACATGGCTTGTCAGGATCACCCCCCATTCTGCAGAAAATTCCCAGTTGCGCCTAAGCGCGCCTATTTTCCTTTTCCCTTCCTTCTCAACCTTCTCAAGTTATTTGGGAGCCCCCTTTGCAAAGAGGGTTCTCTATTTGCTGCTATTTTATATTATCCATGTGGATTACACGTTACCTTTTTGGATTACAAAATTACCTCACATGGATTACAATTGAATTTTGAACTGTGTTCCAGTGTTTTACCATGCCAAGGAGACACGAGGAGAGACTCAAACGTATATCTGAGCCTTTTATGCTTGCAAATGTGAAATTGCACTAAAATGTTAAAATAATAAAATAATTGTCTTTCTATATTTTAGCAATAATGTTTTTACAGGTTCAGCAATGTTCAAGCACTTTAGCCCATTGTAACATAACATAGTAACATAGTTTTTAAGGCCAAAAAAAGACATCTGTCCATCCAGTTTGGCCTGTTTTCCTACAAGTTGAGCCAGACGAAGGCAAAAAAAACCCTGTGAGGTAGAAGCCAATTTTCCCCACTTTAGGGAAAAAAAATCCATCCTGACTCCAATCAGGCAATCAGAATTACTCCATGGATCAACGACCCATCTCTAGTAACTATAACCTGTAAAATTATTACACTCCAGAAATACATCCAGGCCCCTCTTGAACTCTTTTAGTGAACTTACCATCACCACCTCCTCAGGCAGAGAGTTCCATAGTCTCACTGCTCTTACCGTAAATAATCCTCTTCTATGTTTGTGTACAAACCTTCTTTCCTCCAGACGCAGAGGATGTCCCCTCATCACAGTCACAGTCCTGAGGATAAATAGATCATGGGAGAGATCTCTGTACTGACCCCTGATATATTTATACATAGTCTTAGACCTCCCTATCTCTCCATAGTTATTAGATCTAAAGTGAATAAGCCTAATTTTGATAATCTTTGTGGGTACTGTAGTCCACCCATTCCAGTTATTACTTTAGTTGCTCTGAACCCACTCCGGCTCTGCTATGTCTCTCTTGTTCACAGGAGCCCAGAACTGTACACAGTACTCCATGTGTGGTCTGACTAGTGATTTGTAAAGTGGCAGGACTATGTTCTCATCACTGGCATCTATGCCTCTTTTGATACAACCCATTATCTTATTGGCCTTGGCAGCAGCTGTCTGACACTGGTTTCTACAGCTTAGTTTGCTGTTTACTAAAATTCCTAAGTCCTTTTCCATGTCAGAGTTACCCAATATTTTACCATTCAGTATGTACTCGTGACTTGCATTATTCCTTCCCATATGCATAAACTTACATTTGTCAGTGTTAAACCTCATCTGCCACTTCTCTGCCCAAGCCTCCAATCTATCCAGATCCATCTGTAGCGGTGTACTGTCCTCTTCTGTGTTAATTACTTTAGAAAGTTTAGTGTCATCGGCAAAAATTGATATTTTTCTGTGCAAGCCTTCTACAAGATCATTAATAAATATATTGAAGAGAATAGGGCCCAATACTGACCCCTGTGGTAGCCAACTCAGTGACAGTGACCCAATCTGAGTATGTGCCGTTAATAACCACTCTCTGTTTTCTATCACTGAGCCAGTTACTTACCCACATACAGACATTTTCTCCCAGGCGAAGCATTCTCATTTTATATACTAACCTTTTATGTGGTACCGTGTCAAATGCTTTGGAGAAGTCCAGATATATGACATCCATTGATTCACCGTGGTCCAGTATAGAACTTACCTCCTCATAGAAACTGTTTAAATTGGTTTGACATGACCGATCCCTCATGAAGCCATGCTGATATGGAGTTATTTGCTTATTTTCATTGAGGTACTCCAAGACAGCATCTCTTAGAAAACCCTCAAATATTTTACCCACGACAGATGTTAAACTTACCGACCTATAGTTTCCAGGCTCTGTTTTTGGACCCTTTTTGAATATTGGCACCACATTTGCTATGTGCCAATCCTGTGGAACACTCCCTGTCAGTATAGAGTCCTTAAGTATCAGAAATAATGGTCTGGCAATGACATTACTTAATTCTCTTAGGATACGGGGGTGTATGCCATGTGTGTGTATTCTTTTTCAGGTACTGCAATGTGTCCTATTATGCACTTACTGTACGGTGTTTTTTAGTATATTATGCACTTAGCTGGATAGCTAGAACCTTACTTTTCTACCTCATATGGATTGCCTCTAAAGACTGTACACCACGGCCTAGCCTTGTGCGTATGAGGCAATCGCGAGTCAATAGTACGCTAGGGATTCGTACGCACTTTGTACGCTAATGCTTACGTATTGCGTACTTTTAACAACACTGACTGTATGTTCGTAATTTGTGCAGGAATGTTCGCAAAACAACAATTATTTTTTAACGCAAATTCGACCAAATAAATTCGTATTAAGAACTAATATTGTCAGAAATTCGTTGATTATTCGCCAAAGCGAATTTTGGATGATTCGTTCATCTCTAGTTGCATCTAAGGCTCAGGGAAGGCAATACATACAATTTAAAATGTTAAAATAGGGTTTTGTGACAGACCTGTACCATCCATTTATTGCCTAGTATTGATTGGCCATTCATTAGGCAATACTACATTTTATCTTCAGTGGCTGCTACAGGGGAAATGCATGGCTGGTTATAGCTAATCACTGTGGGTTTCTGTAGCTGGACCCATGGGCTATGCTGATCCTCTTTACACATTATTTTTGTTCATGAGATAAGCTTTTTAATAAACAAATATAGAGAAAAAATGTACTAAAGTTTCATAGATTATCTTGAATGTTTTTTTTTCTTCATCATAAGTGATTATTTTAATTAAAACTAGATTACTTGGCATACTTTATGGAAGTATGATTACCACCAAAGTGAATGTGACCTAGAGGAATTAAATGAATGGCAGACACACATAAAAGCTCTTGCATTTTATCCTATAATAAGCCCCGAGATTGTGCTATTTTTCTAGAACGAATTTAAAAGTCCAGCAAAAAGAAAATCAATATCTGACTGCTTGCTATAGACTTTCATTACCTTTCTGTTCTCCCCCAGTTTCATAAATGCCTACATGCACATTTCCCTTTTTTAAGCTTACAAATACTATAGCACAAAAAGGCAGAACAAGAAAATGACTAGAAAATCCCTAGCACAAAGCTACTTTGCTCGGTGGCTGTGAGCTTTCATTTCTGTAAGTGGCATTAGTTCACTGGAAATAATAGAGTAAACTGCTTGGTAATGTTTGTCATGCAGATCTCTCTAAATACGGACTGCTAAAGCATGATCATTTTGCTCTATTGCACTTTAAATGTGGCACTGAAAGAGCACAGCCACGGGTCCATGTAAGTATTCCAGAGTAAAAAATAACTAATATGAGAAGGGAATGGAATGAAAAGAGCTGGCAATGCATTTCCCCCCAGCATATCAAGCAGGTTTTCATAAAGAAGCAGTGGTCATCAATCACTAGCTCATTACCAAGCTGTCATCTGGGCTTAGGCTAAATGTATTCTGGCTTGCTGCCATACTAAATGTTCAATGAAACATCCTTTAGGCTCTCTACAAGATCAGCTGAAGTCTCACATGCTATACATCAAAGAGGAACATTAGCGTTATCATAGCCTTAATAAATAGTGCCATCCGGGCAATGTAATCCTGCGTTGTTCGGCTGCCTACTATTCCCAACAATATCCCACTAAAGTAAACACTTTCTCTACTACATGAGTCGTTTTAAGTATCTCCAGCGATGGTAGTTCTGTATTAATTGACTCAGGTGGAAATGAAGTCATTGGGTTCAGTTCAAAAGACGCCATTGCTTTACAAATCTGGGCATCTGCTAAGCTTAGCTTGAATGTGGGTATCTATGCCCAGCACTGAACCAACAGAGATCAAGACTCCCCTTAGTTAAATTTGGAGAATATATATATATATATATATATATATATATTTATATCAAAATATTTATTTATTTTTTGAAAAACATGTTTTTGAGCAATTGAATATATTACATATCTTAGAGTGACTAGATCTTTAGTCATTTTTTTCTGCTTTGACCAATCCCCTTTTGTTGGAAGAGTCGCCTGATCACAGGGTGTTCCGCAGCTGTAAACAATGGAAGAACCTGACAGCAAGTGTTTACCTACAGCACCCCTTCAGGGGAAACGGGGCATTACACTATTGTCATTGACATCAATGTAATAAGTGAGGATGTACTCAAAACTGCTTTACAGTCTGCCTAATCATGGAGGGTCACTAATTTAGTACTCCCATTTATTAAATCACAATACCTTAAATGTGTTCTCCGGGAATAAAGAAAATTAATAGTTAAATATTACTTTATCAGATATATATTCTCAAATACCTTTTATTAGTTATAATGCCTTGTTTTGTCTAGGGAAAAATCATTAGACAAAATAAAATGGCTGCCGTCCTATTAGTACACACAGGCTATCCTATTAGTACACACAGAACCTGTCCTAATCACAGAGCAGCACAAGTTACTTCAGAGCAGTGAGATAAAGTGCTGCCTCATCCTCCCCTCCTGAATACAGCTATTTAGATCTTTAGCTACATCACTGTAGGAATGGAGTTCATGAGGAGACATGAAGTATAGAGAGGAGGTGGGGATTTGGCTGATGAGCAGCAGCACTTGTATGCAGTCTCCATTACTACAGCCCCACATTACCACAGTCTGTTCTGTCACTTGTAATTTATGTATTTATACATTTTTATACATTTATATCTCAGCTCTCTGTACACAATGGATTTGTAAGTGGTTGATAGCATTTTCTTAACAATTGTATGTATAAAAAATCCTTTTGGGCAGCCCCCACCCCTCTCTACCTGATTTCTGCTGCTTCTTTCCAGCTCCCTGGATTCTCCTCATTCCTGTACCCTGCCTTCCAACTTAGTGATGGGGATAACTTGTGCCGCTGCAGCCAATGACTGAACACAGTGTTGACATGTCCCCCTTAGTGGCACATAACCCAGTGACATGCCACTTGGAGGACACATCACTGCTGTGACCAGTCATTAGTTTCAGTACTAGACATGACCCGCATCCACTCCAGAAGACGACAAGCAGGGAACCGGAGAGTGGGGAACCAAAGAAGCCAAAACCGAGCATCAAGAAGTAGGTAAGAATGCTTCCATTCAAGGTACGAGGGGAAAGCAGCTGTCCAAATGGGTTTGAAAGCTGAAAAACCCCATTAACTTCCTTTATGGGTGAGGACAGGAAGTAGTAAAGTTATAACACCAATTAACCAGCTATAAAGATATCATTTTGTCTCAGGGTCCCCGATTTTTCGTAGAAATGCATACCAACTGCTCTATTTATTCACCCTGCCACTTTCTCCCTCTGTCAGTCCTCCTTTTAGGTTTTACAATGAATTCTATGCAGGGTCACTGTCTAATCTTGAGGAGGCTGGGAGTGAAAAACCAACAAAAATCAAGATTGACTTTTTACAACAAAACCATAGTATTTTAATATGCCATCCTGAGGGACATCTCCACATTAAGTTTTACAGCAAAAGATAGAGATCTGCTTTAATTACACTGTAAGTGTAGGACAGAAAAGTTGGCGTTATGTTCATAGAACTACTTTTAACACCAGCCTGGCAACAGGAGTTAGAGTTTAAAGCAAATTGCCCAGAAATTGGGTCAAGTTGTTTCTAAATCTAAAAAAAACGAATTTAAATCTCTGCTAGAAAGGCAATTAAGGTTCCTGGAATGATTTTTTTTCTTATTCCTGCAATTTTGTCATTAAAGTTGTCATTTTGAAGATGTTCTGTTTTTAATTTTTTTTAAATAAAGAAAAATCTATGTCTCAGAGATAAGAGTTATAATTTCTTTTTCCTTAGGCACATTATAAGGATATTAGGACATAGAAAGAATAGGAAGAAAATAATTCAACAATCTTTTACTCTTCACAAATGTACAGTACAGACCAAAAGTTTGGACACACCTTCTCATTCAAAGAGTTTTCTGTATTTTCATGACTATGAAAATTGTAGATTCACACTGAAGGCATCAAAACTATGAAGTAACACATGTGGAATTATATACTTAACAAAAAAGTGTGAAACAACTGACAATATGTCTTATATTCTAGGTTCTTCAAAGTAGCCACCTTTTGCTTTGATTACTGCTTTGCACACTCCTGGCATTCTCTTGATGAGCTTCAAGAGGTAGTCACCTGAAATTGTATTCCAACAGTCTTGAAGGAGTTCCCAGAGATGCTTAGCACTTGTTGGCTCTCTTGCCTTCACTCTGCGGTCCAGCTCACGCCAAACCATTTCGATTGGGTTCAGGTCTGGTGACTGTGGAGGTCAGGTCATCTGGCGTAGCACCCCATCACTCTCCTTCTTGGTCAAATAGCCTTACACAGCCTGGAGGTGTGTTTGGGGTCATTGTCCTGTCGATAAATAAATGATGGTCCAACTAAACGCAAACCGGATGGAATAACATGCCGCTGCAAGATGCTGTGGTAGCCATGCTGGTTCAGTATGCCTTCAATTTTGAATAAATCCCTAACAGTGTCACCAGCAAAGCACCCCCACACCATCACACCTCCTCCCCCATGCTTCACGGTGGGAACCAGGCATGTAGAGTTTATCCGTTCACCTTTTCTGCGTCGCACAAAGACACGGTGGTTGGAACCAAAGATCTCAAATTTGGACTCATCAGACCAAAGCACAGATTTCCACTGGTCTAATGTCCATTCCTTGTGTTCTTTATCCCAAACAAGTCTCTTCTGCTTGTTGCCTGTCCTTAGCAGTGGTTTCCTAGCAGCTATTTTACCATGAAGGCCTGCTGCACACAGTCTCCTCTTAACAGTTGTTGTAGAGATGTGTCTGCTGCTAGAACTCTGTGTGGCATTGACCTAGTCTCTAATCTGAGCTGCTGTTAACCTGAGATTTCTGAGGCTGGTCAATCGGATGAACTTATCTTCCGCAGCAGAGGTGACTTTTGGTCTGCCTTTCCTGGGGCGGTCCTCGTGTGAGCCAGTTTCTTTGTAGCGCTTGATGGTTTTTGCGACTGCACTTGGGGACACTTTCAAAGTTTTCCCAATTTTTCGGACTGGCTGACCTTCATTTCTTAAAGTAATGATGGCCACTCGTTTTTGGCAATAATGCCAAGAGTGTGCAAAGCAGTAATCAAAGCAAAAGGTGGCTACTTTGAAGAACCTAGAATATAAGACCAAGAAGGAGAGTGATGGGGTGCTACGCCAGATGACCTGGCCTCCACAGTCACCAGACCTGAACCCAATCGAGATGGTTTGGGGTGAGCTGGACCGCAGAGTGAAGGCAAAAGGGCCAACAAGTGCTAAGCATCTCTGGGAACTCCTTCAAGACTGTTGGAATACCATTTTAGGTGACTACCTCTTGAAGCTTATCAAGAGAATGCCAAGAGTGTGCAAAGCAGTAATCAAAGCAAAAGGTGGCTACTTTGAAGAACCTAGAATATAAGACATATTTTCAGTTGTTTCACACTTTTTTGTGAAGTGTATAATTCCACATGTGTTAATTCATAGTTTTGAATGTGAATCTACAATTTTCATAGTCATGAAAATACAGAAAACTCTTTGAATAAGAAGGTGTGTCCAAACTTTTGGTCTGTACAGTACCTATTTGGCAGCTGTTCTTTTCGAGTGAAAATTAAATTTAGGCTTTAAAGGGGCTATCCCACAATTTCATTTTTTTTTGCCTATTAATTATCTACTTATCTGGAGGATTTTATTCCCTTGTGGTAGGAGGGCAGGAGCTCACATGAAACAGTCATTGTGATACCTCAGGTGCTACCCAAAAAAATAGTCCTTCAGATATGGGGCCAGAGAAACATATGGTATATAATGCCACCACAATTTCCTCTTCCACGGGCTAGACAGACATAGTTATATACTTCCACGGATTTAGAAGGGGGTATACATGAATAAAAGGTGTTGAACCACTTCATTAAGAGATCACTACACCAGCACTCAGAGGAAGAGAAGCTACTAAGCATGTTAGTTCACCTCTAAATGCAGAAGAAGGTGGACAAGAAGACTAAACAGCAGGGGACGCTACGAGAGAGGAAAATGGAATGAACATAAAAATACACCCAATACTTCATCACAGAGGCAGGAAACCTATAAGGATTTGGAGGGAAACCCTGCAGTTGTTTCTTACAGCGTCATAGGCAATCTCTATGCTGCCATACAGAGTTCAGTGTCTAGAGTAGAATATCTCTGTGTTACACAGTCCATTATAAATTGGAGCCACACAATGGAACAGCATGAGAAATACATTTTAGTGGGTATTGCATTTTGGATCTATACATTACTTCTGGTAAAAGTCTTAGAATCTGTGTAGTCATCTACATTGAGAAAAGTGTCCAAATTCAAAATTAACTTTTTCCTAACAACCCAGTTAGTCCTACAGGTGTTGAAGACTGACACTGAAATGACGAGTTGCTATTGTACCCTTAGCATAATAAAGGCCCAACTTACCGAGTCTAGTGGCCTAAACCACTCAGGTTGGTTGTTGACTAAAGCAATAATATGGCCATACAGACACATCACTGCTGCAGCCAGTGTCGGACTGAAGTTCCTTGGGACTAGCAGAGGAAATTATTCTAAGGGTCCACTCTCTGTGTATTCATAATAGGTGCACATGTGATATCAGGTTCAGACACAGAGTACAAAGGGCCCCTTTGCTAGGAAAGTATGTGCGACCCTTATTTTGCAGCAATAAAGCCTACTGTATGTCAATAGTTGGCAGTACATTACATGTATTGACATAGACATTAGAATGCATTAGTGTTTTCTGGATTGTGGTGGGCCATTTTGCCTACTGGTCCCCTGTGCAGCAGTACACTCTGCCATATGCTCTTTAGTGGCCTGTTTTATTAGATGTGCACAATTGTTTCGAAGCTTGGGCCACAGGTGGTTCCTCTGGTACACTGATGGACCAGTCCAACCCTGGCTGCAGTTAAGGGAAATGGCACTAGACTGGAGGTGGAATAGATAATTACGTAAAGTTTATTTTATTATTTTATCACAGTGCTTACCTTAGGCAATTTTTTTGCACAAATCCTTTTTATTGTTCCTCCATGTACCTCCCATTTCACCATGATGCATACACTTGCTTTTCAGATTCCATAGTAATTAGACAATAAAAAAAATCAAGACATGTTCCATCACATGACATATCTATGAAGCATTTCTTAAAGAGAATAACTCTGTATATACATTTCTAGAAGAAAATAGCTCCATATGTATAGCACTTGATGTAGACCCCTGAGGAAGCTGTTTTACCCAGTGATACGTGTGGGGTGTTGCACCTAGGCACCATGCTTGCATTTTTTTATTTCATATTAATCGCATATTACAAATTTTTCATTTCTTTGGTGGCTTACATTTGTCCATATTTTGGACTTGGCGATTATAGGGATGTGTAGCGGACATATTGTTTTGTCCTAACACATGGTCTTAATTGTATACAATGCTTTTAATACTTTTTAATAATAGCATGTAGATATGACTACATACAACATATACATAAATCCATAATGAGATACTAGAAAATATGTATATTGTAAGTATTTTATGTCTTTAAAGCTCATTTTTTGTTGTCCTCATTTAATTAGAAAACATGGCAAAGAAACATTTAGTTTGTACCACCGAGATCAATTTATTTCATATTAAGTCATCTTGACAGATAAAACAAGGAGCACAATGATGTATTCAGGATTGTCTTTGGTAGTGAAAAAAATAAGTTAAAATGTTCAAGGTGACCTTTTCATTAAATTAGTTGAATACATTGAAGGCTAACTTTACTACTACTTATTTTACTGGACTGACAAGACTACAACCCATGCTATTTATGGAAAGGTAAAATGCACTTCTAGCTTCCGTGTCTTGCCTTAAGAGTATAAAAACTAAGGCTTTAAAGTTGCTAGGGCTACTTGATCTGACCGTTGTCGCAATGTGTTAGTCTAAGGGAATGTAGCAAGTAACGTGTGAAACTTTAATAGGCAAAAAGTAAGAATAGAAAATAAATAAATTAATCAAAGGAACCCAATTTCTAGTTCTTCCAGTAAGCATACATCCACGTCTATACCTCTGCAAGAAAGTAACTACATGCACAATACTTTATATGTGTTATTTCATAAGAATATTTGCAAGATGGGAAATACGCCCTTAACATCATTCAATAATTTGTCTTAAAATAAGAACAGAAGCTATCCTCATTCAGTTAAACTAGTGTTATAGCTCCAGTCTCTCTGCAGGCTCTGTTTACTTGATGACATGTCTATATCCAGATGTGTTTACCCTTCCCTTGATTCTACTTTTGTTAAAGACCCCAATTTCATAGGAAACCAATTCAATTCTAGAAAAAAAACCCTTGGCAGGCTACAGATCACAACATAAGTGGTGATTGGCTACATATAGAGTTCTACAGGATAGACATCTCATGACAGACTATCACAAAATCATCTTATTTTTAAAAGCTAGTCCTCTCATGACACACATATCAGGACATGTTCAACCAAGAGTAAGAGGGTCTATGGCTATTTCACTGTTGCAGCCATGCAAGCAAAACCTGACAGAGGATACAAGGTTCCAGTGCTGTTCTAAAATGCTTACATAAGAGTAATACCTAGTAGTCACAGTTTTAATGGAGTTATAGAAAATGAGTTTAAAAAAATGTATTTTATTCACCATGAAGCCTATGCAAGTACACCTAGTCTTTCAGCACATGACCAAGAACTAAGATAATGTTGCACCCTCTTGCTGTGGTTTGCATCTGAGCAGATGGACAGAAGGAGGGTCCCCATTCATTCCCAATCGCCTCCCCTGCAATGCAATTGTGGGGTGCTGTTAGGTTGTCATGGCAGGCTAAGGACTAGTGAAGGCATACTACACTGCAATATAGAAGTGGTCAGATGACTGCATGTTTAAGTGCCCATGTTGGGCTAAAAACAAGTTTAAAACACTATTAAAGGTATAAAAACCATTTCCAATATATCATCTAAAAACATTTGAACAATAAAAAAGTAAACATAATTGACGTTGCTGTGTCCAAACTATTAAAATAGCATCTTATACTGTATAAATGGTTTTTCATCTGTTAAAACTAGTAAAACACAGAAACTATATAAATTTGGTATCACCCTTATTGAAAGTGAAAAAGGGAATAATCACTATGATGTGAATGGGTTAAGCAGCTCCGTCTTGTGAAATCTTCAGACTGACAAAATTTATGGGGGTCATTTATTATACTGAAATATGCCTAAATTAGGCATATTTCAGGTGCAGATGACAGCAAAATGGTCAGTTGCGCCTCTATCTGCGATTTCGTCACATTCACATTAAGGCTAAAATTGTGGACGTGGGGTGGGCGTGGAAGGGGACTGGCCGGTAGGCCCGTCTCATTTCCCATTTTCTACTCCTTTCTCATTCTACTGGCTCGTCTTATTTACCATTTTCTATGCCTATTTTAGGCATAAAAAAGGTCTAAAAGTAAGACAGCTCAGAAGCTGTCCTACATTTAGAACTGGCGCTGGATGCACCAAAGTTATGGATTGGCCGGCGCCTCTTCATAACTTCAGCAGATCCTCCACCAGCTATGCGGCTTTATTAAGACTGGTGTCTAAAATCACCGGTCTTAATAAATGTTCCCCTATGTCTTTACAGTTGGACATAGGGTGAACTTAAATTTATATTATAAAAAGTAGACATTAACCTTAAGAATTACTTAAAGGGGTTAAAGGTATTGATGATTTATCCTCAGGACACCCTGCACTCCCACCAATCAGCTATTAGAAGAGGCCCCTTCGTAAGCCAGTGATGTCACCATACATCAGTTATGTGGCCTAGTTGCAGCTAAGCCCCATTCAAGTCGAAAGGGCTGAGCTGCAATACCATTAACAGCCACTATACAATGTACAGCACTGTGCTTGGAGAGCAGCCAGGAGCTTGCAGCGTTCCGGTGAGTGAGGTGGCTCCCCGAAACAGCTAATCAGCATGGGTGCCAGGATTCGGACCTCCACTGATGTGATAATGATGACTTTACTGAGGATAGGTCATTATTTTCTCCAGGACAACCCCTTTAAACTCACATCATCAGGTATGAGTAAATAATTATTGTCAATACAAAACTCATGGTTCACATATAGTTGACATGTGTACAGTAGATTTACCTTTTTAATCAGCTCTACCCTTCCTGAACCTCAGACCTTGCAAAATGAATGCCACTGTGTATTCTAAATGTATTATATAATGGATCATGGAGCAATGATAATAGGGTCAAATAAATAGCTACAACTATGAACAATTCTAATCTTATAAAAATCCTCTGGTTCCAAAGCATATTCTATTAACATAGCATTAAATAAAATACACTACGCTGAAGGCCAGCTCTTTCAGCCTCCTGAAAATGTACCATAAAGCAAAAGGGAAGAAAATGAAAGTTTCCTTCAAGGCCAAATACTTTAGCGGCAGTGCAGTAGGCCTCCAAAATAAAACAGGCCAGCACAATATGTTTTACCACATAAAGGATGAATTGCTATTTTCTAAACCAGAGTAATGTATTCATCTATATTCACATCTCTTTCGCACATACACATGCATACATCCTCTGACCACCGAGCTATTTTTTCGAACATTTAAAGAAGGTTACAGCACATTAGGTTGAACCTTCATTTCTGTCTTAGATGATAGATGGAAGGATTCCAACAGAGTTTACTTTATGAAGCAGCTAAATGATTTATATTCGGGAGCACATTAAAATCCTTATGACAAAGTGAACTCAAGCTAAAAAAAAAAATCTGGATTGCAAAAAGAAAAAAAAATCTTTGCAAGTAATGTGCTTTCATTTTTCACATGTTGCAACTCATTTATTTTATTCAGCTAGACATACTTAATTC
This sequence comes from Rhinella marina, assembly GCA_900303285.1. NCBI lineage: Eukaryota > Metazoa > Chordata > Amphibia > Anura > Bufonidae > Rhinella > Rhinella marina. The sequence goes on along the minus strand of ONZH01018600.1, from coordinate 32,992 downwards.
TGCAAGATACTGCAAGCATTCAGCACCTCTGAAATAATATATCATCTCTTACAGATGTTTCCACCCGCTGCAAGGCTGCCGCTCATTAATCAAACATTATCCGTTGCCATCAGTGCCCAGTCTTGGAGAGAAAGTGGCACTTCATTTAAAATTTTGACTTTCATTGAGCATTCCCTCTCTGACCCTGTGCTGTATTTGTTTCCAGTCTTAACATTAAAGAAGCCTTTTCTTTTTGCTCCATGAACTCGTGGAATTCTTTTGATCTCAGAACACATTTGGCATTACAATACACCAGTGCCGCTATTTAGAAACAACTAAAGATAATATATGCACCACTGCAGCTCAGCCTCGGTGCCTGGCAGTGGCTTATTTCAATCAACTGATTGAGAAGGTATGCACGCTCGGACAAGAAGAACATACAGGTATATGGAGGTTGGAAGAGATATCTGTTGGTCAAACGAGCACTCTAACGTGCATGGACATTGGTCATGGCCAACTTCTTTATCACCTCTGCCGTACACGTCATAGTCATAGCCTCCAGGTTTCTACTGTTTCACACAGCAGCTGCCCAGGGCTACTATCATTTAACCTCCTTAGATGCTGTGGTAAAATGTGACCATGGCATCTGAACGATAAAAATGCTGGAGCTGCACTCTCCAGCTCCGGTAACAGCCTCCCCCAGGTGAGATCAAGGAAGCAGTTACATTAAAGTGATAGAAAATCAATTAGGCCTAAACTGAACGGGAGCCTCAAATGAGGGTCCAAGTTATCAAACCAAACTAAAATCACAGGAGGTCAAAAGTAATTGTACATAATAAAGTAATAAATACAAACCGGAAGGTAAGAAATAATACCATGTGGTTGACCCTGATTGATGGCACCCCAAAACCCCAACACGAGTTTCGCGTTAAAGCTTTGTGTATGGGTGCTTGGATTATCCTATATAGGAGCATTACAGTGATAGGCCAGAGGTGTATTGAGGCTCCAATACCTATCACTGCTATATTACAATATAGGCTTGTAGGTGGCAGCACTGCATTGAAATATAATAAATGTGGTATTCTATAATGGATAAAATAGCATTGCAGCATACAATTGTCATTCTAATGTTTGCTTGCTATAGTCACCTAGGGTAGCTTAAAAAAAAGTTAAAAAGCATTAAAAAAGTTTTTAAAAATATAGAAAAAAATATATAAAAGTTCAAATCGCCCCTCTTTCCCTAGAATAAAAGAATACGCAATAAAAATAAACATTATAGTCATTGTCGCATCTGAAAATGCCCATACTATTAAAATGAAAAAAACATTTTTCCCATCTGGCAAACGTCGTAACAAAAAATAAAATCAAAATGGTCGATTTGCCATTACTTGGTCACTTCAACTGCCAAAAAAAATGAATAAAACGTGATCAAAAAGTCATACACACACCAAAATGGTATTAATGAAAAGTATAGATCATCCAGCAAAAAACGAGCCTGCACACAGCTCCATAGATGTAAATATATAAAAATATTTTATATATATTTTTCAGTATTAAAATGCGAGAAAAACTATACAAATGTGGTATCATTGTAATTAGAGATGAGCGAGCACTAAAATGCTCGGGTGCTCGTTATTCGAGTCAAATTTTTCCGGATGCCCGGGTGCTCGTTTCGAATAACGAGCCCCATTGAAGTCAATGGGAGACTCGAGCATTTCTTGCAGGGGACCAAAGCTCTGCACAGGGAAGGTTGCGTGAAAACCTGGAAACCTCAGAAAAAGATGGAAACACCACAGAAATGGACAGGAAACAGCAGGGGCAGCATGCATGGATGCCTCTGAGGCTGCCTAATCGTACTATTACGCCAAATTCTGGGCAACCCTCAAGACAATTGTGCTGACTAGGGTTGCACCGATACCCAGTCGATACTTTTGTCCCGGTATTGATACAAAACCAGGATTTGCCTGTTACCCATACTAGGCTGCGCTACTGCGCAGCTTAGTAACAGAGAACATGGTGTGCGCTGAGAGCAGCGCGCTCCATGTTCTCTCAGCAGCACAAGGGAGAAGGAAGTCTCCCCTTGTGCTGCCGCTGCCACCAATGAGAAGAGGAGGGCGGAGGAGGGGAGAGGCTGTGGGCGCTGCGCCACCAATGAACATTACTATCATTTATACAAGTACAGGGGCGGGTGCCGGCGCAGGATCACATAGCCGGCACCCGACCTGTCAGAAAGGGAGCTGCGATACACTGCAGTTAACCCCTCAGATGCGGCACTGGGCACTGTGCTGGGAGAACTTTGTGTACGCTGTGGACTACTGGGTGGGTACGGGGAGGGAGGACGCTTATGCCTGCGTCCTGGGGCAGGGTATAGAACAGCAGTGCCAGCATGGGCAGTGGTGTCACCCGCAGGCGTTGATGTACCTTCGATGCACCTAGTTGGGTGCTTTACTAACATGTGATGGGCATGTGCCTTGCCCATCTTGGTCTGGGTCAGCACTAGGGTTGTCACGATACCAAAATTTTGATTCGGTTTCGATACCATAAAAAAGTATCGCAATACTCGATACCACGCGAAAAAAATAAAAACACCAAAAAAAGCTGCGTGCATTCCGCATTTTATGAAACGTCCAGCCCAGGGATGGGTGCCGGCGCAGGATCACATAGCCGGCACCCGCCCCTGTACTTGTATAAATGATAGTAGTGTTCATTGGTGGTGCAGTGCGCCCTCCCCCCCAACGCCCCAGTATTAAATCATTGGTGGCTGTGGCCAGAGGTGCCCCCCCTCTTCCTCTCTTCATTGGTGGCAGTGGAGATTCCGATCGGAGCCCCAGCAGTGTAATTGCGGGACTCCGATCGGTTACCATGGCAACCAGGATGCTACTGAAGTCCTGGCTTCCATAGTAAGCTCCCTGCCGCTCTATGCACAAAGCATAGGGCAGCAGGGAGAGTGTAAGTCCTATGTACCCTAATAGAGCTCTATTAGGGTGCATAGGACAAGGGTTCTAGCCCCTAGGGGGATAATAGAAAATGAAAGTAAAAAATAAAATAAAATAAAAAACAAACACCAAAATACTCCAAAACAAGATTAAATTCCCCCTTCCCAATCTTACATATAAAATATATAAACAATAAATAAACATATTAGGTATCGCCACGTTCCAAAAATTAAAATATTAAAAAATATCTCTTATGAGGTTATAGCCATAATAGAAAAAATAAATAAATAAAAAACACATGATTCGCATTTTTTTAGTCACCTTGTCCCCCCCCCCAAAAAAAAAATAGGATAGGACTGTTCTATTATGGGCTCGACGTTTCATAAAATGCGGAATGCACGCACCTTTTTTTGGTGTTTTTATTTTTTCGCGTGGTATCGAATAGTATCGAGTATCGCAATACTTTTTTATGGTATCGAAACCGAATCAAAATTTTGGTATTGTGACAACCCTAGTGCTGAGCGCTGACCCAGACCAAGATGGGCAAGGCACATGCCCATCACAAGTTAGTAAAGCACCCAACTAGGTGCAACAAAGGTACATCACCGCCTGCAAGTGACACCACTGCCCATGCTGGCACTGCTGTCCTATCCCCCGCCCCAGGATGCAGGCATAAGCGTCTCCCTCCCCGCACTCACCCAGTAGTCCACAGCGTACACAAAGTTCTCCCAGCACAGTGCCCAGCTCTCCCCATCCTAGACGGGCAAACATGCACCCAACAACCACCCACCCTGTCCACGGCAGACACAAAGACCTCCAAGCACAGTGCCCAGCTTTCCTAAATCCAGACGGGCTAAGACGCACACAGCACCCACCTATTAGTCTCCACACGTGGGTGGGTGCAGAGCCTTTTAGTGCCCCTCAAGACAATGTTTGTGTGCCAGGGCCAGGTAGTAACCCTCCTTGAAGTTGTTGGGGAGAGGCCGCCGGTGACCCTCAAGACAATTTTGGCCGGCAGTGTAGTGGCGAGACTCCAAAAAATCGTGGGTGAGAGCCTGGAGGTGACCCTCAGAAACAAATGGTTTAAAAAAGCATGGTGGTGCACCCCTGAATGACAGTCTGTGACTGAGATTGCAGGTGAACCCTCTAAAATTGTAGTCTAGCACACCTTGGTGGTGAACCCCTAAATTACAAAGTTTGACTGAGATTGCAGTTTACAGCATGGGAGTGAACCCCAGGATGACTTGTTAAGACTGAGATTGCAGTTTACATAATGGCGGTGAACCCCAGAGTGGCTTGGTTAGACTAAGATAGCAGCTAAACCACCCAAAAATTCAGCGTGACACAGCATAGCGGTAACTACAGTCCAGTGAATAATTCTGTGGTGTGCGGTACAGTAGCAGCAGTCTAGAAAATATGTTTTTTCTCTCACTTATATATACTACAGTCCAGTAAAAAATTGTGTGTTGTGCGGTACACTAGCCGCAGTCTAGAGAATACGTTTTTGGCCTCAGATAGTAATTCTACAGTCTACTGAAAACGGTTTTGGCCTCAGATATTAATTCTACAGTTTAGTGAATACACAAAATGTTGATCCCAAGGGCTAAGGGTCAAGGACGAGGACATGGGCGTCCAAGTGATGTAGGGGGGCAGAGGCCATGGTCCTGGGCAGGGTAACACAGTACCTGCTGATGAGGGAGCAGTGGAATGCCGCAGAGGTTCGCTCCCTAGCTTCATCTTGCAACTTACAGGGTCACGTGGTACAGCACTATTGAAACCACAACATTGCGAACAGGTGATGACGTGGATAGTGGATAATGTGTCCAGTAATTTATCCACCACCTAGTCTTCTACGCAGTCCACCCACGCTAGCCAAGAGAGTAGACCTCTGGTTCTTCCAGCTCAACCTCCTTCCCCCCAGCCTGACCCCCTCATGGAAAATATGGATTCAGATCTGGCATACTTCCAGAAACTCTTTTCAGGACCCTTCCCAGAGTCACAAACCACTGCTCAGCAGCAACCGGAGCAGTTGCTCTGTCCCGATGCCCAAAATTTCAAACTTTCACAGTCTGTGGGTGATGAGAGTGTGGACTTAGTGCAAGTAGTGTGTCAAGAGGTGTCAGATGATGATGATGAGACACGGTTGTCAGACAGTGACGTTGTTGTCAGGGCAGTAAGTCCGAGAGGGGAGCAGAGTGAAGAATCGGAGGAAGAGCTGGTGGATGATGAGGTGACTGACCCGAGCTGGGTTGGTAAGCCTAGTCAAGACAGTGCTTCTGAGGGGTAGGCAAGTGCAGCACCAGAACAGGTTGGAGGAGGCAGTGGGGTGGCCAGAGGGAGAAGCAGGGCCAGAGCAAGTAGATCAGCAACTGTTTCACGGAGTGAAGCTCCCGTGCCGAGGCCTAGATGTTCGCAAGTCTGGAGGTTCTTTAAAGAAAATGAGGATGACCGACGGACTGTGGTGTACAACCTGTGCCACACCAGGATCATCAGGGGAGCCACCAATACCAGCCTAACCTCTACCAGAATACTCAGGCATATGAGTGCTAAACACACGACTCAATGGAACCAAGGCCGTTCACCTCCTGCGGGTCACACCACTGCTTCTTCCCCTGTGTCACATGCTGGCTCCCGCCCAGAAACCCGGCACGAGCGCCTCCCGCCCTACAACCACCTCTTCACCTCCACGATCCTCCACACCCTCCACCAATGTGTCCCAGCACAGCGTTCAGCTGTCTTTACATCAGATATTGGAGCGCAAGTGCAAATACAATTCCACCCACCCACATGCACAAGCCCTAAACGTCCACATCTCCAAACTGTTGAGCCTTGAGATGCTGCGCTATAGACTGGTAGAGACTGAGGCTTTCCACAACCTGATGGCGGTGGCTGTCCCTCGGTACTTGGTCCCCTGCCGCCACTATTTTTCCCGATGTGCCGTCCCAGCCCTACACCAGCACGTGTCAGAGAACATCATCCGTGCCCTGACCAACGCGTTTACTGAGAAGGTCCACCTAACCACGGACACGTGGACAAGTGCTGGCGGGTAGGGACACTACATCTCCCTGACGGCACATTGGGTTAACTTGGTGGAGGCTAAGACCGAGTCTGACCCTGGGGCCGCTCATGTACTGCCCACACTGAGGATTGCGGGGCCTACCTCGGTCACGATTTCTCAGATTTATTATGCCTCTTCCTCCAACCCCTCCTCCTCCTTCTCCTCCTACTCTCAATTACCATCCATGAGCATGGCGCCTTCAGTCAGTAGCTCTAGACGCTGCAGCACTGCCGTGGGTAAGCGTCAACAGGCGGTGCTGAAACTGCTGAGTTTAGGTTACAAGAGGCCTACCGCCCAAGAGCTGTTAAAGGGCATAACGGCGCTGACCGATCTTTGGCTGGCGCCACTGAACCTCAAGCCAGGCATGGTTGTGTGCGACAACGGGTGTAACCTGGTGGCGGCTCTGCAACTTGGCAGACTCACACATGTGCCATGCCTGGCCCATGTGTTCAATCTTGTGGTTCAGCGGTTCCTCATGACCTACCCCAATTTTTCTGATTTGCTCACCAAGGTGCGACGCATCTGTGCGCATTTCCGCAAGTCAACCACATATGTTGCCACTCTCAGGGCAGTGCAACGGTGCTTACAACTGACAGCTCACCGACTGTTGTGCACGTGCCCACACAATGGAATTCCACATTACACATGTTAGCCAGGGTTTACCAGCAGCGCAGACCCAAGCAGCGCAGACCGATTGTAGACTGCCAGATGAACACTTCCACGAGAACTGGTAGTCAGGTTAGTCAGCTTCCTCAAGTCTACAATGAGGAGTGGACATGGATGTCTGAAATCTGTCAGCTGTTAATCAACTTTGAGGAGTCAACTCAGATGGTCAGCGGCGATGCCGCCATTATCAGCGTCACCATCCCGTGCTTTGTCTGCTGAAAAACTCACTGCTCAGCATGAAGTCAGAGGCTTTGCGCTTGTCACAGGAGATGGGGGAAGAAGATACGTTGCTTGATAGCCAGAGCACCCTCAAGTCTGTTTCTCAGTGCATATTGTAGGAGGGGGAGGAGGAGGAGGAGGAAGAGGAGGAGAATGTTGGCTAGACTGAAGGGGGTACCAATGCTCATTCCTTCTTATCTGTTGAGCGCGTATGGGCAGAAGAGGAGGAATTGGAGGAGGAGGAAATGGACAGTCAGCGTATTCAGGAGAGGGAATTATTGCGTGTTGGGACTCTGGCGCACATGGCTGACTTCATGTTAGGCTGCCTTTCCCATGACCCTCGCGTTAGAAGCATTTTTGCCAACACCAATTACTGGGTGTTCACCCTCCTGGACCCACGGTACAAGCAGAACTTTTCCACTCTCATTCCTGTAGAGGAAAGGAGTATGAGAGTGAATCAATATCAACAGGCCCTGGTGCACAAGCTGAAACTATCCTTCCCATCTGACACCGCTAGCGGCAGAGGACATAGTTCTGTGGGCCAACTAGCGGGGGAGAGGAGGCAAGCAGGCAGCTTGTCAAGCACTGGCAGGGGAACACTCTCCAAGGCCTTTGCCAGTGTTATGTCACCCCAGTAAGACTATGTCACCCATCCCCAGTTTAGGTAGAGTAGGGGGGAGCTGTTCAGAAAGATGGTGAGGGAGTACCTAGCTGGCCATACCAACTTCCTGCGTGATCACTCTTCTCCATACAACTACTGGGTTGCAAAGCTGGACACGTGGCCTGATCTGGTGCTGTACACCTTGGAGGTGCTGGCCTGCCCTACTGCTAACGTGTTGTCAGAGCGGGTATTCAGTGCAGCTGGTGGCATCATCACTGATAAGCGTACACGCCTGTCAACTGACAGCGCAGACAGGCTGACGCTTATTAAAATGAATAAAGCCTGGATTTCACCGGAATTCAAATCTCCACCGGAGGAAAGCAGCTCAACATGAAGATTCTTTATGTATCCTCTCCTCTCCTCCTCCTCCTCCTTCTCTTCACACACAAACGCTGAGCCAACAGGCAATTTTTCTGAGGGCCAACTGGCGCCCTTTACAAGCAATGTTTACGGAGGGCCACCTACAGGCCCTCTCTCCAATAAATTTTTCAGGAGGGTCAACTACAGACACTCCAAAACAATTTTTCAGGATGGTCAACTACAGACACTCAAAAACAATTTTTGGGAGGCTCACCTACAGCCATTTGACTGCAATATCAGTCTGACCAAGACATTGGTGGTGTCACCGCCATGCTGTGTCAGTGTAAATTTTTTGGTGGTTCACCTGCTATCTCAGTCTAACTTGGTCACTCTGTTGTCACCGCCATGCTGTGTCACGGTAAATTTTTGGGTGGTTCACCAGCTACCTCAAGTAACTTGGTCAATTGGGGGTGTCACCACCATGCTGTGTCAGGGTAAAATTTTATGTGCTTCACCTGCTACCTCAGTCTAACTTGATCACTCTGTTGTCACCGCCATGCTGTGTCAGGCTACATGTTTGGGTGGCTCACCTGCTACCTCAACTAACTTGGTCACTTGTTGGTGTCACCACTAGACTGCAGCTACTGTGCCGCACACCACATAATTGTTCACTGGACTGTAGTATATATAACTGAGAGAAAAAACGTACTCTTTTGACTGCGGCTACTGTGTCGCACGCTACATAATTGTTCACTGGACTGTAGTATATATAACTGAGAGAAAAAAGTACTCTTTAGACTGTAGCTACTGTACAGCACACTACAGAATTGTTCACTGCACTGTAGTATATATAACAGAGAAAAAAACGTACTCTTTAGACTGCGGCTACTGTGCCACACACTACATAATTGTTCACTGGACTGTAGTATATATAACTGAGAGAAAAAAGTACTCTTTAGGCTGTAGCTACTGTACAGCACACTACAGAATTGTTCACTGCACTGTAGTATATATAACTGAGAGAAAAAAACGTACTCTTTAGACTGCGGCTACTGTGTCGCACACTACATAATTGTTCACTGGACTATAGTATATATAACTGAGAAATAAAACGTACTCTTTAGACTCCAGCTACTGTACAGCACACAACAGAATTGTTCACTGCACTGTAGTATATATAACTGAGAGAAAAAATGTATTTTCTAGACTGCGGCTACTGTGTCGCACACTACATAATTGTTCACTGGACTGTAGTATATACAGTGCCTTGCGAAAGTATTCGGCCCCCTTGAACTTTTCAACCTTTTGCCACATTTCAGGCTTCAAACAAAAAGATATAACATTTTAAATTTTTGGTGAAGAATCAACAACAAGTGGGTCACAATTGTGAAGTGGAACAAAATTTATTGGATCATTTAAACTTTTTTTGTAATAATAAAACTGAAAAGTGGGGCGTGCAAAATTATTTGGCCCATTTACTTTCAATTCAGAAAACTCACTCCAGAAGTTCATTGAGGATCTCTGAATGAACCAATGTTGTCCTAAATGACTGATGAAGATAAATAGAATCCACCTTTGTGTAATCAAGTCTCCGTATAAATGCACCTGCTCTGTGATAGTCTCAGGGTTCTGTTTAAAGCACAGACAGCATCATGAAGACCAAGGAACACACTAGGCAAGTCCGTGATACTGTTGTGGAGAAGTTTAAAGCCGGATTTGGATACCAAAAGATTTTCCAAGCTTTAAACATCCCAAGGAGCACTGTGCAAGAGATCATATTGAAATGGAAGGAGTATTAGACCACTGCAAATCTACCAAGACCCGGCCGTCCCTTTAAACTTTCATCTCAAACAAGGAGAATACTGATCAGAGATGCAGCCAAGAGGCCCATGATAACTCTGGATGAACTGCAGAGATGTACAGCTGAGGTGAGAGAGTCTGTCCATAGGACAACAATCAGTCGAACACTTTACAAATCTGGCCTATATGAAAGAGTGTCAAGAAGAAAGCCATTTCTCAAAGATATCCATAAAAAGTCTTGTTTACAGTTTGGCAGAAGCCACCTGGGAGACACACCAAACATGTGGAAGAAGGTGCTCTGGTCAGATGAAACCAAAATCCAACTTTTTGGAAACAATGCAAAACGATATGTTTGGCGTAAAAGCAACACAGCTCCTCACCCTGAACACACCATCCCCACTGTCTAACATGGTGGTGGCAGCATCATGGTTTGGGCCTACTTTTCATCAGTAGGAACAGGGAAGATGGATAGAGCCAAATACAGGACCATTCTGGATGAAAACCTGTTGGAGTCTGCAAAAGACCTGAGACTAGGACGGAGATTTATCTTCCAACAAGACAATGATCCCAAACATAAAGCAAAATCTACAATGGAATGGTTAACAAAAAAACGTATCCAGGTCTTAGAATGGCCAAGTCAAAGTCCAGACCTGAATCCAATTGAGAATATGTGGAAAGAGCTGAAAACTGCTGTTCACAAACGCTCTCCATCCAACCTCAAAGAGCCCGAGCTGTTTTGCAAGGAAGAATGGGCAAGAATTTCAGTCTCTAGATGTGCAAAACTGATAGAGACATACCCCAAGCGACTTGCAGCTGTAATCGCAGCAAAAGGTGGCACAACAAAGTATTAATGCAAGGGGGCCGAATAATTTTGCACGCCCCACTTTTCAGTTTTATTATTACAAAAAAGGTTTAAATGATCCAATAAATTTTGTTCCACTTCACAATTGTGACCCACTTGTTGATTCTTCACCAAAAATTTAAAATGTTATATCTTTTTGTTTGAAGCCTGAAATGTGCCAAAAGGTTGAAAAGTTCCAGGGGGGTGAATACTTTCGCAAGGCACGGTATAACTGAGAGAAAAAACTTATTTTCTAGACTGCGGCTACTGTGCCAGACACCACATAATTGTTCACTGCACTGTATTATATATAACAGAGAAAAAGCGTACTGTTTAGACTGTGGCTACTGTACAGCGCACTACAGAATTGTTCACTGCACTGTAGTATATATAACTGAGAGAAAAAACGTAGTCTTTAGACTGCAGCTACTGTGCCGCACACTACATAATTGTTCACTGCACTGTAGTATATATAACTGAGAGAAAAAACGTAGTCTTTAGACTGCGGCTATTGTACCACACACCACTCAATTTTTCACTGGACTGTAGTATATATAACTGAGAGAAAAAACATTTTCTAGACTCCGGCTACTGTACCGCACATGACAGAATTGTTCACTGCACTGTAGTATATATAACTGAGAGAAAGAACGTAGTCTTTAGACTCCGGCTACTGTACCGCACGCGACAGAATTTTTCACTGCACTGTAGTATATGTAACTGAGAGAAAAAACATATTTTCTAGACTCTGGCTACTGTACTGCACACGACAGAATTGTTCACTGCACTGTAGTATATATAACTGAGACAAAAAACGTAGTCTTTAGACTGCGGCTATTGAACCGCACATCGTTCAATTTTTCACTAGACTGTAGTATATATAACTGAGAGAAAAAACATTTTCTAGACTGCGGCTACTGTACCGCACACGACAGAATTTTTCACTGCACTGTAGTATATATAACTGAGAGAAAAAACATATTTTCTAGACTCCGGCTACTGTACTGCACACGACAGAATTTTTCACTGCACTGTAGTATATATAACTTAGAGAAAGAACGTAGTCTTTAGACTCCGGCTACTGTGCCGCACACGACAGAATTTTTCACTGCACTGTAGTATATATAACTGAGGGAAAAAATGTATTTTCTAGACTCCGGCTACTGTACTGCACACCACTCAATTTTTCACTAAACTGTTTTATATATAACTGAAAGAAAGAACGTAGTCTTTAGATTCCGGCTACTGTACCGCACACGACAGAATTTTTCACTGCACTGTAGTATATATAACTTAGAGAAAAAACATATTTTCTAGACTCCGGCTACTGTACCGCACACGACAGAATTGTTCACTGCACTGTAGTATGTATAACTGAGAGAAAGAACATAATCTTTATACTCCGGCTACTGTACCGCACACGACAGAATTTTTCACTGCACTGTAGTACATATAACTGAGAGAAAAAACATATTTTCTAGACTCCGGCTACTGTAGCGCACACAACAGAATTGTTCACTGAACTGTAGTATATATAATTGAGAGAAAAAACGTAGTCTTTAGACTGCAGCTATTGTACCGTACACCACTAAATTGTTCACTGGACTATAGTATATATAACAGAGAAAAAACGTTTTTTCTAGACTGCGGCTACTGTACCGCACACAACAGATTTTTCACTGGACTGTAGTATATATAATTGAGAGAAAAAACGAAAAAACTGTGTGAAAAAACGTAGTCTTTAGACTGTGGCTTCTGTACCGTACACAACAGAATTTTTCACTGCACTGTAGTAGATATAACTGAGAGAAAAAACATAGTCTTTAGACTGTGGCTACTGTACAGCACACTACAGAATTTTTCACTGCACTGTAGCATATATAACTGAGAGAAAAAAACGTACTCTTTAGACTGCGGCTACTGTACAGCACACTACAGAATTGTTCACTGCACTGTAGTATATATAACAGAGAAAAAACATATTCCCTAGACTGCACTACAGATCCCAGCAAGCCAAGGTTCAGCAGTAGCAAAAATGAGTACTGAGAGGACTTTGGGCAATTTCTTTTGGGTCTGTGTGGACCACTTACTGTCCCCTTTCTGACACCAGTCGTTGTGCACAGTGCAGCCAAGATGGTGGTAGCTGCACTACAAGTCCCAGCCAGCAGCCAGGAGGAGACAAAAAAAAAGGTGCTTGTAGCCCTTAAAAGGGCTGTTGGGTTCTTTGAGGATGATTCCTGCCTAACCAAAATCTAAATTGAGGCCCTAACACTCTCCCTGACAGACAGCAGCTCTGTCCCTAATTTCATCCAGGCGGCATCTGAGGCGAGCAGCGCGGGACCAGATTCTTATATTCCCAGGTCACCTGATCTGGCCAGCCAATCCCTGCTATCGACTTGTAGGGGTTCCACGTGATGCTAGGGGGTACCAAAGACTCTCCTGCATTTTGATTGGCTGAGAAAAAGGCGCCTAACATGCAGGAAGAGGAAGATGCCATTTCCTTGAGTATCGCGAGATGCTCTTCCGAGTATCGAGTTTGTACGAATACCCTAATGCTTGAACGAGCACCAAGCTCGGACGAGCATGTTCGCTCATCTCTAATTGTAATCATGCTGACCAAGAGAATGAAGTAAACAGATTAGTTTTACCACATAGGGAACCTCGTAAAAACAGAACTGATAAAACTGTGTAGGAATTGAAGGTTTTTTTTTTTTTTTTTTCAATTCCACCCAATTTGGAGTTTTTTTTCCAGCTTCCCACAACATTTTGGGAAGACAGAAAGAAAAATCTAAATCAACAAATTCTCTAAGGGCTTAATTTGGCCGAATTGGTTGGGTGATTCGATTTGGGTGTGAAGAAATTAAATCCAAATCGAAATGCTCCAAGTGCCCTAAAAAGCTTTAGATGAAATTCTGGGATGTCCTAGGACTGTATGCAACTCATTAGTAACCTTAAAGGGACAGTGATATGTATGGATATGGGTAAGTACTTGGCTGTCGGTGGTAACAAACAGCCACTTTAAAAAACAACTGCAGGTTTTTTTACAGTTAAAAAAAATTTCAGAAAAAAACGTATCTTTTTAGTGGCGAATGGCTGCAGGGGTGTAAACACACACATTGTCTGGGACCAAGTGGTCCTCTTTCTTCATCTTTTCAGTCTTCTTTTCTTTTTTTTTGGGGGGGGGGATTTACAAATTCTTTATTTCAAAGATTTGTTTGACATTACAAAGGAGGTTTTAAAACAAATCTCTTAATATATGAACAATGGTAGATGTATATAACAACTAAAGGTACAGATCATTGCAGGCATTGCAGTTTATATTGGTCAGGTCATATTTGGACCCAGTCGAGTGCAAAGCAGAGGCGGGACGACATATAAAGTAGGCGGCCCAAGGTGGACTCTATGATGAGTCTTTGATGGAGATATTGATAAAGATGATGGACGAGTGCCACAAAAGGGGTCCATGTTGCATACTGATATAGTGAACCAAGAGGATTTTTCCTGTTTCTAGGATCTTTTCTGTCTTCTGATCTGAAAAACGTCCGATGTCATTTAGAGAAATTCACCATAATTGACTTGCCAAAAATTTGGATTCAGATTCGACCTGAATTTTTGGAAACTTCAGGTCAAATGTGATTGGTTTCTGAACTGAACTGATTCGCTCATAGCTAATGGCCTGTCTTAGTTTCTATAGGCTATTATGGCACATTCTTACTGTATATATCATGGGAAATGCAGGGATCCATTGAGCTTTGTTTTCTACATACGCTCTGCATTGTTTAGAAAGAATAAATGAATAAAATGTAATCATCTAAAATTAGAAATATGCTTTATATGCACCATTGACCACATTAACGGTGCAAATGGTTACGTTTATTTCAAAGCTTTGAGCTAAATTGTTCTTGCTTTCTAGATAGGATTTTAAAACTCAACCAGTTACCAAAAGAAATTATATAAAAAATAAAAATAAAAACTCTAGGATAAATAGAATAAAAAGACATGGCAAATATTACTGAAAAGAAGATGACAAGTATATAAATGCAACAATGAAGCAAGTGCACGAGGCAATAATAATTATAGTGCTGAAAGCACAAAGTACAGTACCTTTATCTTTGAATAGCATGTTCTCATACATGGCAGTTTCTCATTACAGAGAAAATAAAGAGGTACTGAACAGCCAAAGATAAAATGCTAGCGTGGACATTTACAAGAATATTTGTTAAGGAAAATGCCTATGTTGGTCATAGTCTTCTCTTGACACCCACTATTTAAGTTTAGATGGAACAAATCAATATGTCATTTTAGCAAGACACGGCAAGAATGTTCTTTTCTACTATAATAGACAAAATGACATTATTCTCAACGGTGAAAGCAAACATCCAGAAAGAGTTTATAGTGCTGGATTTTCCTAGAGAGAGTATTCATACATGTATGAGTGTTCTTCCTCCCTTTTTGTGTTGAAGGGGAGGCCAGCACATTAACCAGGAATGAAATTGGCAACCTGCCAGAACCTCACCTGCATCTATGAGTTCTATGTTTAAAAATATGATGTGCGCTGCCTCCAAATCCATCGAACGAAATTCAGATAACTGCAGTGATTATCTGTGGAAGTGTACATGGAGTCATCAATAGAACAACTGGAGCATCCTTCCATCTTTGAATTTCTTTCTATGAATTTGGAGGCAGCGCGGATCAGGGGTGTAACTACCATAGCAGCAGACCATGTGACTGCTATGGGGCCCAGGGCAAGAGGGGGCCCAGTCATAGTTGGGATTAGAAATAGATACCCTTTTGTCTGGTTTGGGGGGCCTGATTTGATCCTTGCCATGGGATTCTTACTTCTCCATGTATGTTACATATAGTTATGTAGAGGCGCCAACCTCTACATGACTATGGCGTATCCACTACCTGTCTAAATGAACCCCAGCTCCCTTGCTGACGTAGTTTTAGACTATTTTCTACCCCCAAAATAGGTGTAGAAAATGATAAATGATTAATACCCTTGTGTGCTGAAGGTTGCTGCACCTAAGTTATGCAGAAGCGCCAGCCTCTACATAACGATGACTTATTCACCGTCTGTCAAAATAAACGCCGGCTCCCTTGCTGGTGTAGATATATACCATTTTCTACACCTACAACAGAAATAGAAAATGATAAATGAGACTTCACCATCCACACCATAGCCCTTTTTTAGACCTGATACGTGCCACAAGAAAATTGCGGCACAATTAACCTTTCAGCCACTCAAGCCAAAAATTGGCATATATCTGATAATAAATTACCCTCTTTGTTTAGTGAAGAAGGCCTGTGTGGTGGATCCTGTAGCGCCAAAGTATATGAGAGTGGACAATAAGATTTTTCTTTCTTTGGTTTTATAAATGAGTTCTATAGTTTATATAATTCAAAGGATCAAGTGCTCAAAGAACTCTTAAAGAGAATTTGTTACCATAAACTTGGACTACTATAAGCAGCAATACATTCATAGTGCTGTCCCTCGTTCGCCCTCTGTCAGGATTTAAAGTTGCACTAAAATATATTATTATGACTTCTGTGCATGCGCCCAGGTGTCCTCTCCATTACGTGAGCACAGCAGTCTGGACTTTGTATTTTAGTGCAGCTCAGCTTTGAGTGCTGACAGCAGGGGGACGGGGGCAGTAGGAAAATAAAAAATGGTAATGTGGACTCCTTATGTGTAGTACTATTCATGTCAGATAATAGTCCAAGATCGTGGTGTCAGATTCCTGTTAATCCAAATACAGAATACAACAATGTGCCCTAATATCAATGATTGCTTATGACATCCTGTTTCCTGGATTTGTATAGATCCTGTGCTTTTATAGAATGCAAAAGATGTGCAAAGCTAGGTTTTCATGTCTTGTTGGACAAGGACAGGATTTTTATTAGGTCTTGTGAGATATTTTTCTTTCGTTTTAAATTATGACTTGAGTCGATATTACAAAAATTATGAACTTTTGCGGACATTATGGAAGAGCCTCCTTGACTATACATGTACCATATGGTGCATTTCTAAAGACTGACCATACTAAAACTCCTCCAGCATAGGTCTCAGGTAGGACTGTGCACCTCTACAGTAATTCTGTAGTCTGTGGCATATTATCAGTGCCGGACTGGGTTCTCTTGTTCCCTTGGGCCCACCAGAGGAAATTATTCTTGGACCCAACCCCTATATCATAAAAATGTCTACTAGGTTTTTAATTCTAGAAATAGACCCTACTAACAAGTGATTATATTTTATAGCAGCTCCAAAATAGTTTTTTTTTTTCCTCCAAGACCTTTGGCCCCCCGGAGGATCCTTTGCTACACCGGTGGGCCAGCCCAACCCTGTATATTATCAATTTCACCTACAGGACATATAATAACCAATCACTGGCTGTAACACATTGGCAGAGATGTATAAAAGCCAGTCAGTTTTGTCACTGTCCCTTAAGGTCCCTATACATTGGACAATTTTGCAGGTGATTGTCGGAAAGGAATGGGAGAAGCGATAGCTAATGCGATTGCTCGTCCCCACACAGAAGCATGATCTGCTGCTGGGAAAAACTTCTTAGGTGCCTACGCAAACGACTGGATTACCCGACGAACAAGCATTTCACTCAGGTAACCGACGGCACAAAATGAACGCTAGTTAGTGATTATTTGGTGGATTATTGGCCGGGGTGAGGTGCCCTTTAGGAGAAAGATACTAGCAATGTCATATAAACTGGCATAGTTTTTCCTTTGTACAAGCTTTCATGTATTAATATACCTCCATTGTTGCTTTCTTAACACTATTTGCCCTCCTCTCACCTCTTTTGGTAAAGTTCCCTTTGCACGGGTTGATGTTGGGCCAGCGAGCACAGATAGGTAAAATGCAAGTTGCTTAAGCCTGCCAGACAGATGCCATATGAATGGGGGGGGGAACTATTGCTATTACATTCATTTACCTCCATTCCACTTTGTATGTTTTCATCAGCACAGCCCCTGTTTACATGGGGTGATGTGGTGACGACAAGCAATGACTTGATGTGTTTTTTCTTTTCTCAGGTGACCAGCATCATCTTTACACTGGTCACTTATCATGAATGAGTGTTTGCATTCATTTTCAATAACTGATCCCATCTTTTTTAGGTATAAAAGGTCCCTTACTTTCTTTCTCGGAACGTGAAAAGAAGTGAAAACCAATTATGTAAACTCTGTCTGTTGAGTTTATACTTGTATACTCTTTATGTTTCTTGTACAGTGAGTTGACCTGTAGCCTTGCATGATATTTTCCTATCTGTAATTGCAAGGAAAAATTAAATAAGAATGGACCTGATATTTTCTACTCCTTATGTGCTAAATGTTTTTTAACCAGCTTTGTAGACAAAAACATGAGGTACAAACACTAAGAAATTCACCTATTAATTATTATGTGACCTCCAAATACTGTGTTTTTTTAGTAGGATTATCTTTGATTTTATTCAGAAATGCCCTGGTGGCAAAGGCGGCCAAAATACTTTGCTGCCACAGAAGACACCATTAGCATCAATGGTGTACTTGAAAGAGGGTTCCAGATTTTGCACAATGGCCAGAAGCTTTGTCCACATAGAGCAATATCATTTGGTGAAAGTAGGGACAGAAGGAAGTTAGTCTCACTCCCCTGATTCTGTAGTGCAAGGCACTCAACAGCCCAATTGACTTTGGGAAAAAGCTGTAGAGGTGTCCAGCCTGGTGGTTCTGATGGAATGATGTCCGGAGAGCAATGCAGATAAACGTGGAAAAAAGGGAACCTTGAATTGGAGCTGATACCCATTGATGAATTTAGAGAGCTGGCATCTCTTCAATATATTTATTAACAGTGTTCAAACTATGCATTTCAGGGCTAGACTAGTCCTTCATCAAGTACTACATATTAAAATGCCAGATAAAACAGTTGATATGTGTATACATACACATACAAACATCAGTTTATATTTTGGCTCCACCCAAGGTTCCTTTTTTCCAACTGCAGAACCTTTAAGTTACACTTGTGTCTGAACCCACCATATAACAGTTTATAACCTTGCACATCTCTGTATATGATTAAAATTAGTGTTGAGTGAATCGAATTTCAGAATAAATTTGATTTGCTGTGAAGTTGAATTTCCTCATGCTTCGTGGTAGTGAATGATTTTACCTGAAATAGTGTAAAAAAAAAACAAACAAAAAACATACTTACCTCCTCCATTTGCTTGCATCGGGCTGGCAGCCACCATCTTGCTTGAAGATCTTGCACGAAATCCCATGTGGGGTGATGTATGATGTCACCACACGTGGCAGCATGATGACGTCATCACAGGCCACGTGAGATTTCCCGCCAGATCTTCAATCAAGATGGCGGTAGCCGATCTCCTGTGAGCAAATAAATGAGGCAAGTATTTTATTATTTTTTTAACTTTTGCACCCTGTTATTTATATTAGATGCCGCAATCATGTATGGGGAGCTCCGTGTCATTGCACTCACTACTTACAAAGAAATAATTAATAATAAGAAGTAATTCACCACAAAGCTATTTTTTTGTCAAAATTTTGAATAATTTGCTCATCTCTATTTACATTATACAGTACTGTATTCATAGTATAATTCAGAGACCATCTAGCACCTTAGTGGAAAAGGCTCATTTGTCATCCCTACTTATGCATTTTCTATAATTACAGAATTCCAAAAGTGTGATCTGTTGGTCTTTTTATGGAGGACAGGCATATATGTCCCTGCTGCAGATGCCAATGAGAAGTGGCTCATGTGTACTGCATATTGTTAGCATAGTCGCAATTTGCAGAAAATGATGCATCCTATAAAGGCAGTAATAAGCACAATTCATATCCTCCCTTGATTCGGTTCTCAGAAAATGTATTCTAGCCATTCATCTTCAGCATAAGCTTTTTAGAAATACAATCCTTCATTATGTGAAATGAAAATGGTAACAGAATAGCAATAACCGTGGAATGTTTCCTAAACATAAAATAAAATGTAGCCAAACGCATCAGCAGTGCAGGAGTCATTTACGGATACTGCCCATAATGTACATATTACGCAGATAAATGCCTGCTATACCATCCTGTTGGCACTTTAATACCATATAAATTCACAGGAAACCACTTGAATTTGTTTTTTATGATTTGAGATGTGGAACACAAACCACGCAAACACTTCACACTGCAAAGCTTGATTTGATGCATGCTGCAAGTACGTGTATTGAAAAGCAACTCTCTCTTTTTTTACTTTATGTGATGCGATGAGCCAGGACGGTACATGCAGTTTTCGAGCGTGATTAATTAATATGTTGTATGCACTGCATTCACAAGTGTTTGAATGAATGCAAATCAACTCAGGTGAAATGCTTAAAGATGTAGAAATCAGTGTTTTCTCCCGAACACCATTAGAGGAGCCATATATCTCTCAATCATCTCAGTTCATTGAGTAAACTGACAAGAGCAAGCCTAGGTACGGGGGAAGAAAGTCTAACACTTGACAAATGCTTTTTCTCTTGACATGCTGTAAATTTAGATAATTCAAACCTGCAGCATATGGCTACACTTATGGAACAGAACATTTTCTTGCATTGCCAATGTTTATTGCATCACTAGGTATAAAGGATGTGGAGAACATGTGTAATGTCACCATTTATCAGAGAAATTGTTATACAGCAGACAAGAAGCTAAAACACCAGGGCTTCCATTAGATTAAAGAAAAAGGTTCCCATTTTTTACAGAACTCCACCATGAATATATGGTATTAGGGAATTATAGAAATATCAGTTCTGTAATCACGGACGTGTGTTCCCCTTCTTCTCCATGGACAGCACACCAATCCATTCATGTAATGTGTTTATTCATACATTCTTGTTTTTTCTCTGACCATGAGACATGCATTACTTTGGTTCATGTTGAAGACCAAAAATGGCCATTGATGTCTAAACTGACAAATGGCTTTTCTGTCAATGGTTGTCCTCTGGAAATCCCTTTTTCAGCATGGCAGTTCACATAGAATATAGTCGAAACATGGGTGACAAAAATGAATAGACAGACTAACAATAGACCCTTCAGGACATCTTCATGGATGAAACACTGATTGTCTGGTCAAGCACATTATCATAGATGTGTGTAAGGCATAATACAGGGTCATGATTGGAATTGCTCCCCTCAACCATTTCATCATTATTATATCTGAGGACAATGCTGTGGGGACATTTGACATGTAGATCTCTTTAGAACAACTGTTCTAAAATCAGCGTATGTCTGCTGATGCATCTGCCCAGGGGTGGACAAAGACAGCAGTGGTGATGTGGGCATGAACAATGTATAGACTCCGTGATCTTTAAGATCTTATAACACCTCCTTCATGTGTCTAGACTGTCCACCATTTATAATTCAATTTTAATCGGTAATTGAAAGCAAGAAGTGCATTAATTGAGCCCCTGAGCAACATGCTCTCTTATTCAAAGGTATTACCTACAAGGCCCATTATTTACATGGGCCCTGTGTAGACACACCATTTGTTCTCATTGTATTCCCAACCCAGGGTCTACAAAAATGTGAAATTCCTCACAGTCTTACCTCTTCTTACAGATAACCTCATGTAGTCAAAAAGAGCAATGCTAACAACATTATTTAACAAAAAAATACCATTTAGGCCATGTTCACATTTTGCAAAATCCGTGACTGACAGAAACTATTATTTAGCTGACAATGTTCATTGCAGAGATACATTTTATGTTAATAAAATTAAGAGAAGAAATGTTTCTACATCAGAGTGGGAAGGCCAGGAAGTCATCAGTCCAGGAAGCAGGTAATATGGCTAAGTAGATAAGTTGATAGTTGCTCACATAGTCTACTCTGTAGACCTTAGCTATCTCTACGATCCACACCAGTCTATGGACATTACTCCAGTAATACATTTGAATTTTTGTTAATCTACTTTTAGGCAGAAGTATCTCTTCAATTTGAGCCTTGGGCCTACTTGCAACAGCATGTTCAGGTCAAATAATCTACAATAAAGCTTGCAAACTCCTTAAACATCTGTCCCTTTTTTTTTAGTACAGTATTTTTACCCACCATATTGAGCTTCCTTTTGGAACATGGCCACTCTAGAGATGAGCAAATCAATTACAGTATATAGGATCAGGATTAGACCTAAATTTTGTGGAAATTTGTTTTCTATGGTATCAGAATTTAAGGTGATTCACACATTTTTAGAGAGAGGGAACCAGAATGTCATCTACAACATTTCATGGCTATTGAAGCACTTTCAGGTTTTGTCAAATTGACTTGGTTCCAAACTGGATGGTTGATTCCGAATTGAAGTCATAGAAGTCCTTCTTTGAATAAAATGCACAGGCCACTGTGTACCCACTAGTTTCTAATGCTAGGCTCTGTGTTATTCAATAATGCCCAATGATAGATGGGTCTGGTGATTGGTCACATGTTCCTCCATCAGCAGCCATGTTCAGGACGAGAGAGAACTTCTGATATCAGGACATTGGCCAGATTTTGTTATATTGTATCATAGTATGAATAAGTCATTTATGGTGTGGTTTATAGCACTACGTAAAATTTTAAATAAATCACTTTAGTCTGCCTATGGGTCAGAGTGGCGCCCTACAATTGAACTCCATATCTTTGAATATCTCTATTACCACACTGTGCCATCACTCATATAACTTCAGTTGACTAATTGTCATATTTGTCTGGGACTGTACAAACTCATTTTTTTAAAATTCTGATCTAATGGGACATTATGCAGATTATTATGAACAAACATATTGCGAAATGGAAAGAAACAGTGATAAGAAAAACTTACCAATCCCAATGAATATTGCTGCAAATCCCTCTTCCTTCAGAGATCTTATATTCATTCCATGCATTCCCAGGCCCTTGCCCTCAATTACCTTATAAAAGAAAATACATTGCCAATTAAGAAAACTAATGTAATGTAACCTAATAAGGGAGAAGAGTGTTTGGAAACAGAGTACAAACTTTGAAAGCCTGGAGGAGAATAAGACAGGATAGATAAGACAAAGAGGATACATAATATGATTTGCAAACTGCTCATTAAAATGTGATTAGAAAGAAGGTTCTTTTTCTATTTCTAACAATGCACAGTGCATGCAGGGAACAGACATTCAATATCGCTAACCACATTTTAAGGCACAGAAATGAAAATGTTCGAAAGGTTTCTTATATACAGCCAAACGGTTAGTTAAGGTAAAATGCTCAATATATAGAACCCCAATCATATATTCATATGTTCACCCACCCATGCTGTCTAAAAGTCATATGAAACAGACTGAGAGGGAAAGAACAGGTCAGCTAGCATATATAACGCTCCGCTGGGAAAGAGACATGCGATTCAGCTTTCCTTCCAATAGGAAAGGAAAGCTGAGTGTCTTACAACACCAACAGTAATAAGGCTATCCTCAGTCAATGCTCAACCTTCAACAGGCCTTGAAGCATAACTTGGATATTAGTTAACTCTTTGACAAATATTGGGATACATGTACAGAATGCAAAACAATATAGCCATTTAGGAGTTAAAAAAAACACCAACTCACCTCATGCACTTAATCACGCTGCAGCAACTTCTTCTATTTTCACTGAACAGGACCTGCCAAAGGACCTGTGATATGCGTGATGATGTCACCACGTGGGAGAGCACAGTGACGTTATTGCACACATCACAGGTCCTTCGCCAGGTCCTGTTCAGTGAAGATAGAAGAAGCTGCTGCAGCGCGATCAAGTGGATGAGGTGATTTTTTTTTCAACCCCTGAAGGCCATATTGTTTTACATTCTTTCTTAAGAATGCTATTATTTTCTGATATAACCATGTTATAACGGAAAATAATAAAATCACCTGATCACCAAACCCGAACCACAACTTCAGCAAAAAAGTCCCGGTTCAGGTCTGGGTACCCAAACTTGCAAAGTCTGGTATGAACTCGAACTTTGCAGTTCAGGTTCACTCATCCTTAGTGTATATGTTTAGCACACCCAGGGAATGTCCAATTGTTTCCCAAAAAAATCTGTTTCAATTTTTTATTGATTATGATTACAGATGAGCGAATCATGCAAAATTTTATTTGCCGAACATTCGCCAAACTTTTGCTAAGATTCATATATTTGATGAATAGATTTGTTGAATTTGCGTACAAAATATACGTAATTATATGGCTTTTAGCGAACATTCGCGCACTAATAACGAACGTTCAGGTAAAAAGGTACGCAACCTCTTTGAACACGTACGCATAAGTGTACAAATTGCATATGAAAATGAAGGGCTTTGCTGGAGAGGAGTGGTGGAGCAGGAGGAACGCTCTGAGTCTGACCCCTGGCTACATATGGATACTGTATCAGCAGATGACAGCAGATCATCCGGCTGAGAGTGAGATGAGCGTGCCATCCACTCCATTACCTCATCCACTTTCTCCTCCACTACAATTTTGCGCCTTGGTGGATTAGCCTGGTGGAACACCGGCCAAGTATTGTGAATACTACTTTTTTAGAGCTCGAGGTCTGGCTTGAACTGGACCTCTTTTGCTTATCCATTCCAGACATTTCAGTCTGTGGTCCTGCAGCTGGTCTTTGTCTTTGTCCCTCTCTCTCTCCCTGTCTCTCCCTATCTCTCTCCCTCTCTCTCTCTCTCCCTGCCTGATTAATTACTAGCCTTGCACTGGCCCTGCACTTGCCCTGCAGTATCCCTGATGTGTAATATGGATTCCCTGAACAATTACACCCCAATTTTAACAACACAGGTCTCAGTCTTTAGGAACTTCACAGTGCTTCTGCTCGTCTCAGCAGTCGCAGCAGAAGTGATGCGTCACTGGCTTACCGAGCCTGAGCCAATCAGAGCAAGCCCTGCCCTCTAAGTCAGGTGACCGCTTTCGTCCTGGGCTTTTACGCACGAATAACGAACTAACAGTAAAATTTCGCTAAGTAATTGAATTCGTATGCAACAGCGTATAGAGTAACTTATACGTAGCATTAGCGTACAATTTATTGGACAAGTACGTAGTGAATGCATAGAAAGCCTTAGGAACATTTTCTAATCTTAACGGAGCGAATCTCCAAATATTCGGATTTGCTTCGCAGCTAAAAATTTCCAAGATTCGATACAAATCAACGAATCAGAGAATAGATTAGCTCATCTCTAACCCCCAATATCCTTTACAGGTTCTATAACTAAACTTAAAACTCCTTAAACTATATTCATTTCTAACTGTGCATTGTATAAGTTATCCTTCAGCTTTCAAAGCTAAAACTGAAAATATAGAGATGCAAAATTATGTTGGTGATGTACTCTGGCATGATTTGCTTTGAATAAAACCATTTTAGCTTTTTGCATTCTTTGTAAGCCATAGCTACAATTTTCTCATGTTATTGTCTATCTTCTGTGGTTACGTCAACTGTTTGCACAGCAATGAAATCATGGAGAGCACAGGAAGCTAGGGTCATGGCACAATAATGGAAATATGTGGAAATTTACTGCAAAAAGCAAACATCTCATTACCGTATGGCTGCATCGCAATATGCTAGGAGGCTGCTAAAAGCGCACCGTGTGCAATTTTTCAATTTTTGAGAATATAAAGGAGCACAATGCTGTAAGCATACTTTGTGCATAGTCCACAAATGAGATGATAGTGCCTTGATGCCTTGATTTTTTATGTAAAGGCTGCAGATGATTACGTTGTAAATGTATGAAACTCTCTAAGTAGAAGTAAAATTCAGATATTAGGTTTACAAGTCTATTAGGGTACGGTCACATGGTCAGTTTTCTGCATGCTCTTTTAGAAGCAAAAACCAAGAGTGAATTTAAAAAGAAGAGGAGACATCGTATCTGTCCTTTATACTTTATTTTTTTATGATCCACTCCTGGTTTTGGCTTCTAAAACTACATACAGAAACCTTACAATGTGTCCATAACCTTTAGACTAAACAATGGCAGAAAAGGATATGAATGGCCCACATTTAATGCTGAGATTGCATCTTCTCTGGTGCAAAATGTTACATCAAGGTTTAGACATATGAAAAAAAAATACACTTCCAAAAAAGTAATCCACTGCACCTGTTCTGAGGAGAGGACGTGGCTTAGTGGAAAATGGGGCATCTAAGATGCAACAATATAACTCCATATGTTGCCACATAATTTTGTTGCATACCAAGCCAACCAATATGGTAGTAAGTTAGACAAAAGTGATTAACTCTGCACCAAGTCTATTATCCAGCCTGAGCATCTGTGATAAATTTGGTGCATCTTTAGACTGCCTGTTTACAAGGTCTACATTTTAAACAGGATTAGTAAATCTGTCCCATTGTATGCTTTAGATTGCATATATTTTTAAAGACATAACTACATGTTCTAAAGTGAAGCTTAAAGGGAGTATATCACCAGCGACCTTCCTATCCAGCTGTTTGCATAGACACATAAGTATAGTTCACTTGATTAAACCTCTGTTTTTCTTTTGTTGATCTGAGGCTCCATTCCCAAATTAAGAAACTTTATCCTGATCTGTAAATTAGGCATTTACTACAACTAGTGCGTCTACAACTAGTGTTGTTCCTGTTGCACACAACCTTCCCTTCTTTCCTCTTGGAGCTTTGACACTATATAGCCCTGACAATCAAAGCAGGGAGGGAGGTGCTAACTCAGGAAAGGAACGGATGTTGGGTGCAATGAAGGCAACAGTGAAACCTTATTTTCAGCAATCAAGTAATTTACAAATTATGTTAAAGTATCATTACTCGGAAATGGAACCTCAGATCAATAAAAGAAAAACAGTGCTTTAATTGGGGGAACCACAGCTATGTATATATGCAAAGTTAGATAGGGCGGTAGCTGGTGACAGATTCCTTTTCATTTTGGGAGTTTTCACGAGATTGTACCCTACTAGCTATTTCAGTGAGCAGGATAACCATTGTGTAGAAACTTTTATACAGAGTCCACCACAGAATATACACTACATAATTTAAATCCAAAAGTTTGGGACTATTTTAATATCACCCTGTTCCAGCTGGCAACACCCCAAAAGTGGCCTAGAAATGTACCCCAGTGTAAATTAGCAGAAACCTTGTTGCTAGTGATTGGAATTTGGACAAGTGAATGATGATGCTATCTGCTTGGATAGCAAAAGTTAAAGGAATGCATGGCCTAGAATCTGTCAGTTAAAACCAGATAGTGACTCATATTCTTTTGTATGTTCTGTTTTTTTTATTCTATTTCCTTAACATGATAATGGGGGCAACCATCTTGCCTGAGCTGTTCTTAACAGCTACCATGGGCCATAGACACATTGGACAGGACGGGACCTCAATTACTTCTATGGCATATACTGTGACCTGTGCAGTCGTCAGGAGGGAGCAAATAAGCTTTGAAATCAGCTATTGTGAATGGTGGATCCTGTGTTATCTACATGTGTATAAATAGGTTATATTTGTCATTCTATGATGAGAAGGAGATGACTGCTAAAAAAGGGGATCTTTACTGATAAAGAAGTGATTTCTATTATTAGGGTTAGCAACCAGAGCAAAAAAAATAGAGGATTTTTTGATTTTTTAAAATATAGACAGAGACATGGATAATTAAACATAACCACCAATAATTATTTAATAATATGCTTAACATAAAAACTTGATTTAAACAATAGGTCATGTTTTGAAAGACACACTCCCTTTAACTGCTGGAGAACCCTGGTTTCACACCAAACGGGGCAACGTTGGAGCAAAATGTTATTTTGTAAATGCATGCATATGTGAAAACTTACTAAAAAGTAAAGGAACTGTTGAAAACAAATAAAGGCTCTGTCTGTGTCAAGCTGAGGGTGTAAAGGTGGGTAGACGTTTTGGAGATTATAATGGTATTTTGAAGATCTGTTCTCTTTAATATTTCAGTTTTATTACTATAAACATCTAGAGAGCAGAAACAATTGATTCACATCTTTCTCTGATCATACCTAACAAGATCACAACAGGCTACCTTCTGAGTCTGATTTATGGCCTTGTAAGTCAAGCTTAATCAATGCTAGAAATTCAACACAGCTGGATGTTTAGTTGGCAAACAGGCAAGTAAGGAGTGCAAGTACCTCTTTTAAGAACTCAGTAGTATAGACAAGATAGCAGAATGTTCATTTTTAAAGGTGACTTTTACTGATGCATTTGGTGCAGAAACCTACTGATTGCCTTCCATGGACTATACTTTGAGAATTGTGTTTGCTTAAAGGGAGTCTGTCACCTCCAAAATCTGTTTCAAAGTAAGCATTATGCCATGTAGGAAAGGTGCCCCAAAATATAACTACCTTTCCTGTCAAATTCTGGTTCTCTGGTCCTGGGAAATACATTTATTTATTTATTTATTTACTTATTTATTTATTTGCAGATAAGGTTTTTGGTGCACCATGGGCAATATCTGCTAAAAGATCCACAGTCATTTCACTCCAAAATTTTGTTTTAATGCTGTACGGAGCTCCATTGAGACTTTGGTGATAACTCATAACTTGCATCCGAAGCTCACTTTGCTCATCCCTAATCATTAAAAGTAGCTCTGAAATATCAAGGTCTGTCAATCAAACAATAGGAGGTGGCACTAGCAGGCATTATGGCTGACCAATGGTGAATCAAATTGAGCTGCACCAAAAACCTTATTTACATTGTTAGCAGAGAGAGTTTTTAAAAGAAAGTTATGGTTATATTTTTGGGCACCTACCCTACATAGCAGCATTCTTAGGCTAGTTTCACACTAGCATTAAAATCTAGCCGGCCGGTGGTCATTGTATCTGGCATAGCTGGATACTGCCTGCACTGCCGGAGTTCATTGACTATAAGGGAACCTGGTGGGGATCTGAACCAGTTTACGGCATTACTGACAGGATATGGCCGGTCAAAAAACGCTGCAAGCACTCTCCATGCCACAGATAACCTCTGATAAAGGTCAAATGTGATTCGAAACAGATGTTTATAAGTGGCAATTGAATATTTACACTTACCTGGATATACCTTGTTTTGAACATATTTAATATATCGCACTTAATAAATCTGTGTTGAGCTAAGCATTCAAAAGGTAATTCAGTCTGAAGTTTAGGAAAACTTCTATTCTAAACAAATCTGATTTTTCTTGTGCTTTGTGGTAATGAATTAGGTAAAATGGCAGCTTCAAGCATTAGAAAGTAAAACTAAGTGTAGAGGACACAAGCCTGGGAACACAAGATAACGCATAATGTTATGAAGCCAGCCAATCCACAGATAGCCATTCCCTGTGATGTCACAGCGATATAAAACCCTCATCCTATTTGGTCTCCACCATTGTCCTGTGAGCTGAGCATAGGGAGAGATGTGGCAAGCACTCATCCGTTAGGGACAATGTTGCTCAAAATGATTATTAGAAGAATTTTGGAGATGGAGAATATAGGGAGACTGCAGACAGAGTGCAGGGAGTGTGTAGGGAGACTTATTCTTTGTCATTTCTACATATACATTCCTACAATTACTTATTCCTACATCAACCATAAACTAAGATATGTAATTCAATACCACTAAGATGGAAGCCTTCATTATTTCTGGGAAATCACGCCAACCAATAGGATACAGTCTGCATCCTTTAGAGGGGGCAGTTCTTAATTATGGCCTTCCTCATCTTTTGCTGGCTTTACTTCTTCCAAAGCATTTTTCAAAGTCTCCACATCCTAGAAAAGTCAGTAAGATGCAGAGAGAGTGGAGGAGCTTGATATTCCTTATTACATATTCTCATCGATATTAGGATGTGGAAAAGAAGGAAAAGCAGATGGCAGAAGAAGGGTGTGAGAAATGGACAACATTTCTCATATCTTTTTATTATCTGTGTATGTCTAATACCTGTCGTGTGATCTCATATATGTCCATGTTATTCTGTAATCGTATGTGCTGCTCTGTCTGGGCTGCAGTTGGAATCCACATTACCCTTGGAGGAAATCAGTTTATCACCTGAATGCTAAGGAACTGGCCCTTTTCAAGTGGTAATGAAAGGTGGCTCCTGGAAATGCAGACCCTCAGACAGCGTGGATCCTCACAGCATGGGGGGCAACTGCTTTTCAAATCCAGTATCAAAAAGGGAAAAAATATATCATAAGCGATAACTCATCTCTGGTAACCCTCACATATTAATAATTGTGATCATTGGATTCCGTGTGATGTGGGCATTGTAGGGGGTCTAAATACCCCATCCCTGACAGCCAGCATTCCAACATAACCAGTATCTCAAATTCTGGGGCAACCACACCAGTCATGTGTGGTATCAAAATGATCAGCCAGAGGGAATATACATTATTAAAACATGGCGGGTCCCGAATATCCATTAGTGTGGATGGGAAGCCATGTTTTATTAATATTTAATGTCTGCCAGCTGAGTAAGAGAGGTGGAGCATGCACAGGTAATAAGGACCATCCCAGAAGGCTAGGACAGAATAGGAGGGAGGCTCCTCTCAGCTCCACCCTCTGTCCAATGGGGATAAAAATGAACAATTGGGAACACTTCTTGAACACAACTTGGGGATCCTATCAAAATTGGGTTGCGTTCCACTTTCTTCCTGTCCCCGGAAACCAGAAGGACTTCTGACCACACAATCTGTTGAGTAAGACCTTTCTGCTTTTTATCCTTTTATTTTTATACTGTTTTGTGCATGTTTATGTATGTTTTATTTCTTGTAACTTTTTGTAACTAAGTACTGTACCTTTTTAGTACATTAAAGCACATCTTTAATGCTTTAGCCTTGAACCCTGAAGGAGCCCAGTAACCTCCATTTTTTAAGTGTATGAGTGTGGTTTGCATTACCGTGTATTTTCTATAAGTGTGGCCTGTGCTACTGTAAGCCTGCTTTTGAGTGGGGCGCTGTGGGGTTTTCTATGAGCCCTTAATTAATTGGTGTATTAATTTAAATGTCATAGATGGTGGCAGGGTGTTGGGTGCATGAAAAGCTGTGTCGGGGTGTGATCGAGGCTCAATCTGAGGGCTGAGTGTAGGAGCGCGAGAGATTGAGTGTGTGAAATAGATCGACCCTTGGCAGTCGCAACCCGGGTCACGTGACAGGGCGGCTGCGGACGTGACAAAGGGCTCCCACCTGTAGGGCAGGAGAGTGCTGGGGTCGGAGAAGTGGGTATGCCAGAGCTGATTAATATTCTGTGTTTACTGTCAAATAACCTGCAGGAGATTGCAGGTCAGAACAGCAATAATTTGCATACTGTACCCCCTCCTAACCAGCCAAACCCCATACCAGCAACAGACCCTGTTAAAGGTGCATTAAAATTGCCGTCTGGCCATTAATGAAGGAGGACTATACATTGTGGTCTTCATTATTAAATTTAATGCAGCTGCAGGCTAATTGACTGCACGGTTCTTCACTGTAGCATGGCCACAACCCACCCACAGCATGGCCACTCCATGTGGCCATACCCTAAGGCAGAGTGGCTTGGGTATACCTGATTTATAATGATACGAGACAAATTAATTAAAAAAAAAACAACGAATCGAATTGTTGCCAAATCGATTTGTATAAAACTTTTACCGTCTCTAAATAAGGCTTTGAAAAAATCTTTTCAGTTGAAAGTGCCATAGAGTCTTCAGTATATACTGGTGTCGGAAATAGGTTTGATCCTCACCGGATTCTAGTATAGTCAATAGGGCCTGGCGGTGTTCCAGCCCTTTCTGGCTATGCTGTATACGATGAACAGCCTGCCAAAAGATTTTAACACTAGTGGGAAACTAGTCTTACTTTGACACCAATTTTGGAGGTAACAGGCTCCCTTTAAAGGTTTTTCTTATGAATAAACCTTTATCATTTATCCATTGACTAATAGAATGGAGGAGTCCTTCCCCTGTTCGGTCTCTTGTGGATGACTGAAGTAAGGTGAAGTTGCATGGCCAATAGGTGATAAAAAAAATAGACACATGATAGCAAGTGGTTCTGTATTAAATTAAAATTGAATTAAGTTCAGATGTCGGCGGGACCAGCTTACTATCTTATGTGTATGGAGGTCTGTTGACTCTTCCCACACAGATGTGTCTGAACACTCAAGATACGGTACTTTATTCTCACAGGAAATAACCTGCCATCAGAGGTGTCTGTCTATATGCATGTATATGAGGATTTGGGAGGATTAGCTGACAGCATTTGAAGGTGTATGACCACCTTTTGGCTTATATTCAACATCTCCCCACTGTGGGAGAATGGGTACTTATAGGAGTAAAAATGATGAATTTAGTCCTGGTGCGAATAGTAGTTGATTAGATTGTTTTGTAAATGAACTAAAGCGACTTATATACTTGATTTTTGTATGCATTTCCCTTATACTCGTTCAGCTTTAATGTACCTGGGAGCTAAATGTATGATGTAAGAAGAAACTGAATGAAAATGAAAAAAAAATATTGGAAAACTGTACATTTTTATGTCTTATCATGTTTTGCCCTGGAGATAAGCAATACAACATGTTTCTAGCAGCTGCTTATACTTCTGCTTAATCATAATCACTTGGCATAATCACTTGGCAATGGCAATGCCATGGCAAATGTGATTTTTTATATATCTATGGGCAGTATCTATGGGCAGTTAGATGAGTATTATGGTAATAACAAACTAGCCCCATACACTGGATGGGCCTACTGACAAGTTCAGCCCTTGCCTATCTGCAGCAGTTCCATGGAGTTTGCATGGAGTAGAAGTGTGTACAATAGGCTAAGGTTATTTCCTGTGAGAGTAAAGTACCGTATCTTGAGTGTTCAGACACATCTGTGTGGGAAGAGTCAACAGACCTCCATACACATAAGATAGTCAGCTGGTCCCGCCAACATCTGAACTTAATTCAATCTTAAGGTAATACAGAACCACTTGCTATCATGTATCTATTTCTTTATCACTTATTGGCCATGCAACTTCACCTTACTTCAGTCATCCACAAGAGACCGAACAGGGGAAGAAAAACCTTTAAAGGGAGCCTGTTACCTCCAAAATTGGTGTCAAAGTAAGACTAGTTTCCCACTAGTGTTAAAATCTTTTGGCAGGCTGTTTATCGTATCCAGCATAGCCAGAAAGGGCTGGAATACCGCCAGGCCCTATTGTCTATAATAGAATCCGGTGAGAATCAAACCTATTTCCGACACCAGTATATACTGAAGACTCTATGGCACTTTCCACTGAATAGATTATTTCAATGCTTTATTTAGAGACGGTCAAAGTTTTATACAATCGATGTTGTATTTTCCGCGACCCGCCCCCATTACAGTGAATGGGGCCGGAGCGCAGTTCCGGCCCCACACGTACACCTGCGGCAGCACGGATCCGGCGGGCTCTTCACCCACCGGAACAGCCTGCCAGAGCTCTGCGCTGCAGGTGTGAAAGTAGCCTAACACTCTATTCAAATAGGAGATGCTGTCCTCATTACTAGAGATGAGCGAGTAGTGAAATATTCGAAAGTTCGAAATTCGATTCGAATAGACTGCGAAATTCGACTATTCGACCGGATATCGAATCCCATTAAAGTCTATGGGAAAAAAATGCTC